>JAJAGP010001662.1:0-170499 GCA_025084515.1 Ancistrus triradiatus | reverse complement strand
CGGGCTCCAAACTTGCTCCATAATAACACGACACAGGCATTTGACATATGTTATTTTCAAAGTATATTTTATGTATATAGCACTTTTAACAATAGACACAGTTACAAATCAAACAGCTGAAGTCCAGACAACAAATATGCAGCCAGAGATAACAGTGACATCCAAAATGGGCATTAGTATGGAGTTTGCCCTCCACCTTTGCTGTTACAGCAGCCGTTGTTCTTCTAAAAGGGCTTTCCACTAGATTTTGGAACATGACCATGAGGTCGACTACAGATGTTAGAGAATAAGCTCACATTTGGCATCCCAGTGCATTTTCAATGTGTCTGATGAAGCTGCGATGAAGGTTCTGTGCAGGCCAGCCAAGTTACCAATCAAATCTCTGTGGGCTTTGTGTAAGAGCAGCAGGGCAGAAAGTTGATGAACTGACCTATTGGAAGCAGAAACCTATAAATTTGTCATATTGAGAGTCACTGTTGTATCAGTACAACCCATTCTACTGCCACTTTTGTCTATGGAGAACCCAGAAATGTACACTTTGTATTATGTGTTACAAGTGAGTGTTACTGAAATAGCAGAGTTTAGTGGCTTGGTGGGTAAAGCCAGCTGTGGGAAACAGCAGTTTCTGAGGGCCTGGATTCAATTCCTAGGTGGAGCTGGCAATGTGAAAGTCGGGTGGTGGTCGGTTTACAGAAAAACCACTGTCATTGGGAGTGCCAAGCCTGGATGAATTGGGAGAGACAACGCAGCAAGACATGCATCAAGGCAACAACGCTAAGCACACAAATCGATCTACCCAAATATGGTTAAAGATGGCCAAGTTAAAGTCCTGACCTTAATTCAATAGAAATTCATGTGAAGAAACACGCCAACATCCCAGAGTTAAAGCTGTTCTGTATGGAGGAATGGGCTAAAATTCCTCAATGCTGATGTGCAGGACTGATCAACAGTTACCGGGAATGTTTAGTTGGAGATATTGCTCCACAATAAATGACCACATACAATTTGTGGTTTCATTTGTTTAACTGGTTCTTTTTTACCTACGTTTAGGACTTACATGAAACAACGTTCTAACGGCAGTGTCTTCTTTCACCAGGATAATGTGTCTTGCCACACTGCAAAAATTGTTGAGGAAGGATGTGGAGAACATGACAAAACAGTTTAAAGATGTTGATATGATGATCTGGTGACTCAGTCACCAAACTCCACAGATCTCAGTCTGATCGACAGCCTGTGGTGTGTGCTTGACAAACAAATGTAATCCATGGAGACACAACCTCACAGCTTACCGGATTTAAAGGATCTGCTGCGAACATATTGGTGCCAGATACTGCAGATGGTTTCGTGGAGGCCATGCCTCAGTTGGTCAGAGCTTTGGCCCACACAGTATTAGGCAGGTGATTTTAATGTTATTACTGTTCTGACATGCCGATCCCACAATTACTATAGTCGCTCACCATGCTGTTTTTAGCGTACCAGCACCTTATTATTTACAAATTACGCACTGGGTAGAAGTGTTCTTATCGGTGATATGTGAACTTCCAATTTGACTCCTATATTTAAATACCTTAAGATTATGCTTTCAATTCATAAGTAACCTGATGAGAGAGTTTTTTATATCTTTATATCTGTCAGAAATAAGTTTCAGGTTTTAATAGTTTTCTTCCTTGTGTCAGAATTTCCCAAACAATATTTAGTAGTAATGACTAATAAGTATCGTTTTCAGTGTGTACAGTGGTGCCTCACAATTCAGATCCTAGTCCAAGTCCTAAAAGTAGAAAACGAGACCCCAGCTAAATAAATGAGACAGCAATATAATAGCTGATAATTTATTTATTGAGGAAAATGATCCAATATTACATACAGTGGGGCAAAAAAGTATTTAGTGAGCCACTGATTGTGCAAGTTCTCCTACTTAGAAAGATGAGAGAAGTCTGTAATTTTCATCATAGGTACACTTCAACTATGAGAGACAACAAAAGTTCAACTCAATACTTTGTAACATAACCGTTGTTGGCAATGACAGAGGTCAAACATTTCCTGTAAGTCTTTCCTGTAGGTCACCGCGTTTTCTCAAACTGTAGATGGTATTTTGGCCCATTCCTCCATGCAGATCTCCTCTAGAGCAGTGATGTTTTGGGGCTGTTGCTGGGCAACACGAACTTCACAAATTTTCTATGGGGTTGAGATCTGGAGACTGGCTAGGCCACTCCAGGACCTTGAAATGCTTTTTATGGAGCCACTCCTTCGTTGCCCAAGCGGTGTCTGGGATCATTGTCATGCTGGAAGACCCAGCCACGTTCCATCTTCAATGCTCTCACTGATGGAAGGAGGTTTTGGCTTAAAATCTCACGATACATGGCCCTGTTCATTCTTCCCTTAACACGGATCAGTCGTCCTGTCCCCTTTGCAGAAAAACAGCTCCAAAGCATGATGTTTCCACCCCCATGCTTCACAGTAGGTATGGTGCAACTCAGCATTCTTCTTCCGCCAAACACGACGAGTTAAGTTTTTACCAAAAAGTTCTATTTTGGTTTCATCTGACCACATGATATTCTACCAATCCACTTCAGTCATTTAATTATTATTTTTTGCATAAGTGAACATGTCAAATTAAACACAGGCGCCTCTAAATGGCCCCAAAAACAAACCGAACTGAGACCACATCTCAAGAAGTTCTCTTTTTGTGTTCCTTTTAGTTTGTGCATTGCGAAGGCAAAACTGTCCTGGGCCACAATACAACTCTCCAGTTCTCCAGCTGTCATCGCTGCTGCTGGTTATACAAGTTCGATTTCGGGTATAATCACCAGTTCTAAAGCCTGAAGGAGTTGTGCATTGCTCTCCATTGTTTATCTCACACATTCCTCATTTTAAACGCCTCTGCTTGAGTTATACCTATGCATTTTTGTCCTAGTCCCTCACTGAAATTATAGTTTTGTTATTAAAAAAATAAGATATAAACCGTTATTATCTATTCTGAAAAAAGTCTCCTCTGTTCTGTTCTAGATTTCTAGTGTACTGTATTCATAAAATCATCCTACTTCATGTTACAGGTATTGATATGCAAATTGTTATGGTAAAAATCATTCCTCCGTGCTTGTTTAGATTTTTTAAATTAATTTAGGTATTTCACATCATATTTTCTGTCTTCAAATTTGTTTGTAAAACAGCAACAGAAAACTAAGCGAATACACATTAGTCAATGTCAAAGTTGCCGGCGTGAACAACAAGTGGTCTGAGATGTCATCTGTGCCAAAGAGGACCCAAATGAGGACGCGAGTATTCTTTACAGTTCGCTTCCAATGTGAACATGAAAAGAACTGAGATCAGATGCAGTTGGATCGCATTCAGATCCACTTTAAAATAACTGATTAATTTAAATGGAACTATATGTGAAAACACCCTCAAAGAACTGGGTTTGGTTCATTTAAAACTACAGGGGCTGTACACCTTCCGGCGTTGCAAGTTTAAAGAAGGAGTAAAGTGCCACCTATTGACGGTCTGAAATTTGGCAGCTTAACAGGGTAGAACTGCATTACTGGCAGGACATTTGTCATGTTTAAGCTTGGTGAGGGAGAGAGGTGAGGTTGGCGGCTTTTTGAGGGAAAAATGCATGGAGGGAAATCTGTCCTACCATCACAGGTGGCGATAGTCATAGTCGATACCCTTAGTCTTCTTAACCATTTTTGTTGGAACGACTTGTGTGGTTAGGGTCGTTGTCTTGTGGCATGACCAACACAAGCTGTCTGACTGGATTGTTGAGGTCTAAACACTTTTTAGGTGGTTTTTTAGTGCTATGACACATTTCCACAAACATGTTGTAACAACCAGACTGTGATTAAATCCCTTTCTGTAAATGTTCTGTAACTACAACAAGATGCCCACTCATACTGGATTGTCATCTCATTGATTGAAAACACCTGACTCATTTTACCTTCAATTAACTGCTCATCGTAGAGGCTCACATACTTTTGCATTGAGCTGTGTATTATATTCCTCAAGATAAAGATGAAGTATAAAATATTTCAATTTTTTGTTCAATCCTAGTGGTGTTCTAGTGGGAATATGCGTGAATCTGGATTTCACATAGACTACCTCACCTTTTCGCTGTATTCAGTATGAAATGAGCCAACAGCTCTGTTTCATCCCTTGGCCTGATTTGCCATCACATAAGACTACCTTGGTCTGGCAGAACCACTAAAAACTCCCATCCTTAGAACCATTCTTAACTGCCTCTGTTTTCATTAACACCTCGAATATGGAGCCATTTCAGTCATGTGAGCATGGGAGATCCTTCATGCAGGGAGGAAATGAGGCGCCAGCAAGCAGTTTATGGCATGCTCACGCGAATCTGATTACCGATAAATTTTACAAGTCGCCCTTGACTTCTTGCAAATTAGTACTGTTAGTTTTAAATATCCTTTGGGTACTATATACTCTGAGTTTGTACTACAGGGAGATTTGAAGTTTGAATAATGTCTAAGAACACAAGTCACATGAACTTTTCTACACAAACCTGAATGTGTATTTTCTGATAGCTACCTATAATCAAGATTTCTATCTATACAGACATTTCGTAATCATACAGGCATAAAGATTGGTCTTCAAGTTTTTGAACTGAAAATCGGTGGTTGTCCCTTAAATAAGCCCTGTTCACCTCTGTCAAGTCAAATTCCACAAATTCCCTCACCCCTCCCGTCATCACATGCAATAAACTCACACATACTCACCCCAGAGTTCATACGGGCCAAGATATGTACACTAGACCCCATTGCTTTTGAGCTACACATATGTATTTATAATACTTTCAAACACAAATTTTATGTAAAAGCAGATGCTAATGTACCAAAGTGTCTGATAATCTTGGGATCACCTCTAGATCAACTTCTAACCTCGATTGGAAGGCATTTTTGAATGTTTTTTTCCCCTAATTCGTCTCCCTTGTGGCCCCCAAAAGCCCTGACACAAAATAATCAGAACGTGCCCTCTTTGAAACGCTTTTCATTAGTATTTTAGAACAAAACAGGTACAAATGTATCATTGTATCAAATCTTGTATTCCAGGGCTGGAAAGTATTTTTGCCTTGGACAGAAAATCACATAAAATAAGTTTGCCTTGAACTGACAGCCATTTCGTATGAACAACATGTGCCTGATATAAGTGGCTACACTGTTTCCTGGAGAATGAAATAATATCTACTTCTACATTGCAAAATGTTTGCAATGTTAATTGTTAATTATAGACCATTCGTCATTCACAGCACTTTCATTTATTGCTTTTTAAAGTGAGTGCTCTTCGAAATGAATTATAATTATGTCAATTAACTATGAACTTCTTTTAAGATCGACTTCCTCATTGGTTGGAGGAAGGATCCACCAAGCCAACACCAATTTGCAATCTGGGTTAATATATAATATGCGATGATGGATTGCATTAGGCATGTTTCCTAAACTGCTCTACTGCTGCATTTTATGAAATGAATGTGCATGGAATTGACACAATGTAAATTTAGCAGATATGAACCCAAAACTTTTCAAATAACTTGGCAACAAAAACATGCAAATAGTTGACTACATAAAGTCTGTACTGGATCATTAGAGACGTAGTCAGCATAATCAGAGCTCTGATATTACAAATTGAAGGTGGCGAAGAAGGCTACCGACACCCCCATGATGATGACGACAGTTTTTGTGTCAATATTAACGACATGTATATATACAGTGGTGCTTGAAAGTTTGTGAATCCTTTAGAATTTTCTATATTTCTTCATAAATATGACCTAAAACATAATCAGATTTTCACACAAGTCCTAAAAGTAGATAAAGAGAACCCAGTTAAACCAATGAGACAAAATATTATAGTTGGTCATTTATTTATTGAGGAAAATGATCCAATATTACATATTAGTGAGTGGCAAAAGTATGTGAGCCTCTAGGATTAGCAGTTCATTTGAAGGTGAAATTAGAGTCAGGTGTTTTCAATCAGTGGGATGACAATCAGGTGGAGTGGGCACCCGTTTTATTTTAAATAACAGAGATCTAACAAAGTCTGCTCGTCACACACCTGGTTGGTGGAAGTGTATCCGTCACGAACAAAGCAGGTTCTGAGGACAGCATAAAAAGAGTTGTTTGATGCTCATCAGCCTGGAAAAGGTAACAACCATTCTAAAGAGTTTGGACCTCCACCAATCCCACAGTCAGACCGACTTTGTACAAGTTCAAGACCACTGTACCCTCCCTAGGAAGTGGTCGACCAACAAAGATCTTCCAATCACGAAAGCGTGTAAGAAGTTGGTGAGGTCACAAATGACCCCAGGGCACTTCTAATCAACTGAAGGCCTCTCTTTACCTTGGGCTAATTTTTAATGTTCCTGAGTCCACCATCAGAAGAACATGAACAACAACGGTATGCATGGCAGGCTAGCAAGGGGGAAACCACTGCCTCCACAAAAGGAACGACCCCTTTCTGCTCTTCTTCCTTTTGTTTCTCCCTCTCCGTTTGAACAAGCCAGAAGGCTATGGAAAGAATGGTTTGTGGACGGATGATACCAAAATAAAACTTATTTTTAAAAGAAAGCGTTATCTTGGTAGAAAGGAAAACACTTGCATTCCAGCATAAGAACCTTCTCCCCTCTTTGACACCTTTTTTTTTTCTCTCCCCGTTTTTTTTCCGCTTATTTTTCTTGCCTCTTGGGTCATGACGACTTGCCATCATGATGGAACAAATATTCTGTATTATATCGAGAATTCTTACGGAAAATGTCAGACATCTGTCCTGAACTGAATCTCAGAGAAGGTGGGTCATGCATCAAGACAAACGACCCTAAGCACACAAGTCCGTTCTACCAAAGAATGGTTAAAGAAGAATAAAGTTCATGTTTTGGAATGGCCAATCAAAGTCCCTGACCTTAATCCAATGAACTGTTTGTGGAAGGACCTGAAGCGAGCAGCTATGTGAGGAAACCCACCAACATCCCCCAGAGCTGAAGCTGTTCTGTACTGAGGAATGGGTTAAAATTCCTCCAACCGGTTGTGCATGACTGATCAACAGTTACAGCAACATTTAGTTTGCAAGTTATTGCCTGCACAGGGGGGTCACACTAGATACTGAAAGCAAATGTTCACATACCTTTGCCACTCACTATATGTAATTATTGGTCATTTTCCTCAATAAATAAATGACCAATATAATATTTTTGTCTAATTTGTTTAACTGGGTTCTCTTTATCTACTTTTAGGACTTGGTGAAGAAAATCTGATGATGTTTTAGGTCATATTTTTTGCTGAAATATAGAAAATTCTAAAGGTCCACAATCTTTTTCACAGTAAGTTTTATAGATCAAGACAGTTTCTTCATAATGAAAGTTTTTATTTATTGATTAAGAAAACCTAAGTCTGCCAACAAATTAGGTTTTAAAAAGCTAGTTTACTGACACTTTTGGTTTATTTGCTTTTTGCTGGGGTTTTACCAATAACCCTTTTGTCCTCTGGCGGGTAATGGGATTTGATTTTTCATTGTCATTTCACAATTTCCTTGTGTGAAAATAAATAAAACTTTTTAAATTGAGAAACGAATTTTCGTGCTGTCCAAATGTCACACTGTTCTAACAATTCAGTCATACAGGTTATTAAACAGACTGCGCTACAGACTAGATCAACGATTGGATTGTAACCATTCCATTGCTCAGCATTTGAGCAGTGATTAGGACCTGCTACTACAAGTAATATACTTGTGGTCTTTGCCTGTCTGTACTTGTTGTTTAGTAAATTGATATTTGTAAGTCATCAGATCGGAAATATGCTGCTATTAGGCGACTTCTCAAATTGCATGTTGTAAATTTTATGCCGTTTCATAAAATACCTCTAGACCCCCTAGTCAAAGCTTAGCCCCATTTCATAATCTCTAAAGTAATGGCCCCTTCTTGTAGTGTAATTGGTATTGCTAACTACAAATACGCATCTGCAGTTGGCAGTGTATGTTTCCCCATACACTGATTTATTTAATTCATCAGTGTGACTGCTGCATCTTGTTTTCTATTATTTTGTACTATTAAAGATGGGGTAAATCTTATCTCACTGAAGCTGCTGCAGCACTTGATTTTCTCAGTTCTTTCTTACCACATGCACACCTCCTGTAAACATCAAACAGATAGACTGATAATTTTTATGTGACAACACACAAATTTCCTGTTGTATTTTAACGACACAAGCAATATTTCCATAGTCCACGGAACTGAAAAACCACATTTACCTCTGGTGGCTGTGTTGCAAACAGCAGTTTCTGTTTTCTGTGATTGTTTCCTCTCTCTGATGTGGTGGCATTTGCAAAGACGTTCTTATTACTTCCCCTTGATGTGTCATCTGACCGCCACAAACGGAAACGAATTTGCAATAGAATTAATCCCCATCGTCCCACGACCCATGCGCCAGTTCTCATGTTGTGGATGCACACTCAGTGCATGCATTCACCTGAGGGTAAGACCTGCATATCTCATCCGCTAGATGCTTATAAGGAGCGGCAGTACCAGCCAAGTTCTCACAGTCAGTCTGCGCACATGATGCCCATGTGATTAATATAATTGGGATTACTTTGCATGACTGTTAGCTTGCATGACACTAAGATCTTAATGATAGTATTGTGAGTCATCATGAGTGTGTATACATGCACTTAATAATCCAAAAACGTCATTCAAGCGGTCATGATACAGTGTACTCCGATCACATTAAGAAATCTTATAAAGAAGAGCTGGTCTTTATCACTTAATCAATATTTACTGCTGTATACCAATACCCTATTATAATCGGTTTAGTGAATTAAGACTTAGAAGGGCTATTGCGTTAAATGTGTTTCTGTGGGCAGTTCCAAATTAAGTGGCATGTCAGGGCCCATGAAGCACAAATGTGTCATTCTGAGAATATCTAAACATCACCAGTCCATCTGTGCTCAGAAGAACTGGAAAGAACACACCGTTACCGCAACATGAAATTCCTTGATTTTTCAGTGGAAAGCAGGTAAATCAAAATTGTTTAGCACTGATTAAAATCTCACCAACAGAAAAAAGATGGAATCCAGAGCACAGTGTACCTTGGACCATTTCCCAGTTTGGATGTGAGAAGCCATGATTGTCCTCATAGATGTGAACTGCCACCATCTTTCTGCTACTCTGCTTAAGAGGGAGTTAGGCTCCAGGGGTTACAGTTTTAACCACGATTTATGCTACGTTGTGGAACATAGACTTGTGAAAATGCAAGATGTTATTTGTACGGCCTGTTCTTCTGCACTTTCATATGTAAATGTTGAAACCCAATAAATCCAAACTAGAAACACCAATAGTTTAAAGACCATCTGTTTCTGACACCAGACCAATCATATGGTTTTACCTAAGATCTTCTGTATGTGCTATTAATGACTGTACTCAGTAGTAAAGCAGTTGTTGGGACAGTGTGTACTTGATTTCCTATATAGTCACTTCTGACTCAGAACCGGTGCTTCTCTCTGAATGGAAACCTTCCGTCCTTCTCTCCTGTTAATGCCAGTGTTAATATCCATTCACACCATAACAAAATTAGTCAATAGTGCTCTCCTTGCAGAGTGGCAATCAGTCCTATGATACCTTCACTCTCTATATGAGAGAGAGCGAAAAGAGATAGGAAAGATCAAAACAAGATTAAACAAGTTTATCGTCTGCATTAAGTTGTGTGAAAGACGATTGCATTGTTAGACAGTATTACAAACAACATGGAAGATCAGCCAGATGAAACAGAGACCCAGCGAGTGAATGTGAACCAGTGTATATAGTTATAGGTTAGAGAGAATATTCAGGTAGTGGGGACAAACAAAAGAGTATTACTGACAATAGGACAGGCACATACACTTACAAACGGCATTTACAGCTTGTTATATACAAGTACCAAAAAGTCATCCACACAAACACGAGTAACTGCTCTAAACACATCAACTGAGTTTGGAGAACAGTCTCCAAACCTGAGCAAGCAAGAACAAGACTGGTGGAGCCACAGTGTTGATTGGCTGTTGAGGTGAAAGAGAATTTTTTATTTTATATTATCATTTATTATAGTTTTTAAGACATCGGACATGAAAGCAAATGGTTGATTGGATGGATGTTAAACAGAGCATACCTGTATATTTGTCCAGTCAACAGTGGAACACAGTCCTGAAGGACAATAATTCTGTTTCACATATTTCTCTATAGGCTGTTGAGTTCAGCTTGAGTTCAGTGAAACAGTGTTTAAACGATTTATACAGCATCCAGAGTTGTTGAAAAAAGTATTGTTTGACTACATAGCCTATTAGGTCTTCGTCCAGATAACTGTTGTGATAACTGATATGTCCTAACTCATAATGTTAAGATCATGATACAGTACAGATCTTGAGGGATCTTGAAGCAATCTTGATAACACATGGTATCACACTGTACTGATCACTCAGTTTTGTTCTTTACTTGGGACTTCGTAGTGACCACGGGAGAAGCATCAGGCTCAATTCCAAGGTGGAAAACTTCTAAAACAGAAGGGCCTTCACTGAACTTCATGCTTGATGGAGAAAATGCATACAGATGAACCAGTCTCCTGACATATACATAAATTGACGCTGAGGTACAAGGGCTCCCAAAGTTCGCATCCGAGTTACGTAAGCTGTAATTAGCTAGCGGTCTGACTCAGTTGCAAATCTAACAGGGCACCACTGTGTGTGGTGTAAAGAGACTTCCTTCTTTTGCAGTAAATGACTGTTGAATACGCAACTGTTTTTATTCTGAAGTTGCCTACATATGTTTCATAGAGGAAAGAGTCTATGTAACACCCAGAAATGTTTATTGAATAGTAAACCGGTCAATGTTTAGGAAAAATCTAATTTAAGGTATGGTCAGTCCAAAGCCACTTTTATAAGATAAAGCACTCTTCATTAAAGCCTTCAATTAAACCTGAAATTCCTCATCCCATAATGACTACAGACTAGTTTGACTATTTTCTGAGGAAGTTCTCATTTTTTCTTTGCAGCAAGATGTTGAAGCTCTCTACCAGTCTGATGCTATAAGGGCTGTAGTCCTTGTGGCAACATCCTGGGAAGGCAGCACTTGAACCAGCCAACTATTACACGCCTTGCTCTTGGAGTGATCTTTGTTGGTCGACCACTCCTGGGGAGGGTAACAATGGTCTTGAATTTTCTCCATTTGTACACAATCTGTCTGACTGTGGATTGGTGGAGTCCAAACTCTTTAGAGATGGTTTTGTAACCTTTTCCAGCCTGATGAGCATCAACAACTCTTTTTCTGAGGTCCTCAGAAATCTCCGTTGTTCGTGCCATGATACATTTCCACAAACAGGTGTTGTGAAGAGCAGACTTTGATAGATCCCTGTTCTCTTTAAATAAAACAGGGTGCCCACTCACACCTGATTGTCATCCCATTGACTGAAAACACCTGACTAATTTCACTTTCAAATTAACTGCTAATCCTAGAGGTTCACATACTTTTGCCACTCACTAATATGCAATCTTGGATCATTTTCCTCAATAAATAAATGACTAAGGATAATGTTTTTGTCTCATTTGTTTAACTGGGTTCTCTTTATCTACTTTTAGGACTTGTGTGAAAATCTGATGATGTTTTAGGTCATATTTATTCAGAAAAGTTCTAGGGGTTCACAAGCTTTCAAGCACCACTGTACATGGTCATTATAAGCTCACCGGACAAAAATTAGTAATCTGTGACTGCATCGTACCTAAGTGCGTGCAATACCTCCACATAGGTGACGTCAATGTTCAGCCACTCTTGCTTCAATGAATTGCGCAGTTTGGCCATATTTTGTGGATACCTTCCCTGACGTCTTACTCATTGTTCCTGGAAGTCCCAGAGATTTTCAAGAGGATTCACACCTGGGGACGTTGTGGGTCAGTCCAGATGTGTGACTTCTCCTGAATGTTCATCATGCCAATCAGTCACATTTGCAACCCTGCGAATGCGAGAATTGTGATCTTGGAATACAGGGACAGGAATGTTATGTACCTGGGTAAGATAATGATCAACAGGCAAAACCTGCTTGTCCAGTAGCTCAATGTAGGCATTGTGGTTTAAATTTACTGTCACCTCAACCACAGGACACCCAGAACATCACATAACCTCCTCCAGCTGAACCACCCCTTGTATGCAGTTCTCATTGAAGGCTTCATGAGGTATTCAATGAACATGACACCTAGCATTATTCACATACAATCAGAAACAAGATTCTGACCAGATCACACATTTCCAGTCAAGAACAGTCAAATTTTTGTGTCTTTTCACCCACTTTAACCAGGCAACTTTGTGAGCAGAAGTTAGCAAAGGCCTCTTGCATGCCACTCTGCTCCATATGTTCACAGTATGCAATTCCCTGAGGAGTGTTCTTTCAGAAATTGATTGTTAAGGACCTGCATTGACTTCTAGAAGCAATTTTAAATGGAAGTGGAGTGATTTTTATTCACAAACTGTGAAACATGCCTATGGTTCCTGTTTTGTCTTTTGGCCAAAATTCTGATGAGAATTTGTTGTAGGCTGGCATTTTTGTCACTGCTGGTAGACCCATATGACTGTATGCTTCAATACACCTTCAAATTCAGCTACTGCCTTCACACTATGGCCTTTGGCACATCCAAATGCTATCACTCCTTTTTGCCAATCATTAACATCTGCTTTGTGACCCATTTTCCACACATCATATGAAAGATGCACTGCACTGTACCACCTCTTCTCAATCTTTCAGACACCCTCGGACACCCCACAGGTATTTATAGCTCGATCATCCTTGTGCAACCCCATCTTCTGCCATGCAGCGGCCTGAAGTAAATTTTTTGTCCAGGTAATTTTTCCTTCATGTCTACTTGGGCTTCTTTTCACTTTTCAAAACATGCCAGTAGGTGGACTGACTCCTCTAAATTGCCCCAAGGTGTGAAAGGGTGTAAATGAATGAGTGTGATTCTCTGTGATAAACGGAAACCTGGTCCTGGTTGGATTTCCGTCTTGTACCCACTATTTCTAGGATAAGATCCAGGACCCACCACACCAGTCGCTTGAATAAAGTAGTTACTGACGATGAATTAATGAATGAACAAACCCCAAAGGCATATCCCACCTCAGATTCAAAATGGTGGTAGTGTCAAATCTCTTGCTCCCTAATCCAGCATCTCAGACTCCACTTCCTCTCCCCATCGCATCCAGCCAAGCCTCCAGACTGCCTCGTTCTCATTTGCCTGCTTATTAACCTTCCACATCGGTTTCTTGTTTCGGTTGGTTTCTCCTATTCAAGCATTCTGTTCATCCTGATGCTTTGCGAAATTCCATAGTTACCTACAGGTATGTTACCAAGGTTTACTTATTATTCTACTTTGGTTCCTACTCCTGCTGTGATTAATGGTTTACCCACAAAGCCTGGTTTCCTATCTCCCCATGTACCAAACCCTGGCTGTATATCCTGACCCCCCTCTGCATGTCCCTCACCTGCATTACTGCTAGTGTTTTCAGTAAACCTTCCTGAATATCCCCATCTCTGGGTTCAGCCTGACAGCTGCTTTTTACCTCAGGGCCATGGTGGCTTGCAATCACTGAGGTTCTGATGTATTCCAGTTATATCAGGAGCTCATGATCAGGGGATCTCAAAGAGATTCAGTCAAGCAACACGACAATGACTAAAAACAGTTTTTAGCAGCCATTCATGCAGGTAGTTCACCATATTTCCCACTGCATACAGAAGCAGTATGTATGACAAACATTTGCTTAGAACCTTTTTCGGACCTCACATTAAGGTGTAGAATTTTTTTGTCCATGTTTTACACACAAAAACACGTTGTATAAATACTTAAAAATGTCAACACTTGGTGCTCAGTTTCCCATGTTCCTGTTTTTTATACTAGGGGGGTTCTTTCAGCTAGAGAGTTGAAAGCTATAGGGGTGTCAAGAGCCCAGGATAACCCTGATCCTGACCCTGGAGAGCAAAAATAATCTACTGGAGGCCCAAAGGTCCATGTTAATGGTGGGTAGCCTGTGCATAGTAACCAGGGGTATCATTAGACCCACTTTACTTGGGCACATGCCCCAGTAAAATGTTATGGTGCCCCACTAAAAAGTCCAGTTTCTATATATACATATATATATATATATATATATATATATATATATATATATATATATATAAAAAACACAGCACATGTGCATGATATTACAGACCACAACTACATTTTGTATCATGCCACAATCCTAGGTCTATGTAAAATGCAGGAGAAGGTGTAGAGCATTTAGCAGCTCTGTACCCAATTTAATTATTTATTTGTAAAAATCATGGATTGGTGACCTCTCTAAGGTTGTCCCTGCCTTGCACCCTGTGCCACCAGCTGGGCACTGGGTCTCCTGCAACCCTGTCCAGGATTAAGGGGATAAGCAAGTGAATGAATAAATGAGTGTAGGAATCCTATGAACTACTGTATGCACATATGTTAATGCCCCTGGGTTTATTTGATGATAAGTACAAATAGATAAAATAACATTTCTATCATTTTGAATGGACCAGTTTGGCACAGTTCCATTTATACTCTTTCTATTCTACGTACTGTAATCATTTGCTCTGGACAACTCTTTGATCAAATAGTCATACACATACTGGACTGTGAGGCTTCTATAATAAGGCAGTCTCTAGCGTGTATATTTTGAAACAGATACAAGTTTGCAAATCCTGCTTTTCCTCTACATTTAAGTGAAAATCAGCAGGTCACAGGAGAGCAAAAATCTAGACCTAGACATCTAAATGGTAAAAGTAAACAGGTCAGAGGAGAAGAAGAAAGCAGCTCAGTCATGGAGGCCATCAGGCTGCCTTCCAAGAGGGTTAACACATGGATCAAAGTCTCAAACAGTAATACACAGTATTTAATTCCAGTAACCGACTTCCTTTCCAAAACTAGTGCAGACCCAGGTAATTTCTGGTAGCCTCTGACTGAGGGAATCCAGGACCTAAAGGTAGAACTGGTCAGTGAAAGACGTATTTTCCCTAATCAGAACGTGTAACAGAAGATCTTTTAGAGATACACATCTTCAAGCAAAATATCTAGCTCACCACCAGAGGATAAACAAGGAGACTGAGGATAAACAGAAAGTGTCACATCTTCTCTGGCAGTAGGTAGAAGTGCATAAGTGAAAGTTATACTTCTTGTGAGTACATAAGAGTATGTGAGCAAGCAGAAATGTTTGGTGCTGACATAGAGTACTGTGTACAAGTCTTAGGCAATCTATATTGTTCAGTATGTTTTCTGCTTATTCTTAATTTACAGTAAGTTTTAGTGGTCTACAATTGCAGACTGTAGTCCATCTGTTTCTCTGAATACTTTGTTAGTCCCCTTTACCTGAAGTGTTTGTGGTGTGTTAGTGTGTGTTGAAATGGTATGACTGGATGAGACGCTGGAGTTTTAAATTCACCTGCTGGCTGAACATTTTTGGCTGTTTTACTATTTTTAGTCCAGCAGAGACACTGAAGTGTCTGATCCACTCATTATCATGACCAAGACATCAGGGTCACTGCAGTTCTGAGAATGATCCAGCACCCAAACAGTACCTGATCTGTGGTGGTCCTGACCATTAGAGAACAGAGTAAAGGGGATGAACAAAGTATGTAGAGAAACATATGGACTATAGTCTGTAATTGTAGAACCACAAGCTGCAGTGACAGCTAAAACTTAAATAAAGAATAAGCAGGGTATACAGTGGGGCAAAAAAGTATTTAGTCAGCCACTGATTGTGCAAGTTCTCCTACTTAGAAAGATGAGAGAGGTCTGTAATTTTCATCATAGGTACACTTCAACTATGAGAGACAAAATGAGAAAAAAATCCAGGAAATCACATTGTAGGATTTTTAGTATTTAGTCACCCACAAACAAGCAAGATTTCTGGCTCTCACAGACCTGTAACTTCTTTAAGAAGCTCTTCTGTCCTCCACTTGTTACCTGTATTAATGGCACTTGTTTGACCTCGTTATCTGACGAGGACCAAAAAGACCAAAGAGCTGTTGAAGGACACCAGGAAAAAAATAGTAGACTTGCAGCAGGCTGGGAATCTACAATTGGCAAGCAATCTACAAACTGTGAGAGCAATTGTAAGAAAATCGATAATCTCCCCCGATCACGCAAAATCTCATCCCGTGGGGTCAAAATGATCATGAGAGCGGTCAGCAAAAATTCCAGAACTACACGGAGGGACCTGATGAATGACCTGCAGAGAGCTGGGACCAAAGTAACAAAGGCTACCATCAGTAACACACTACGCCGAGAGGGACACACTATGCAAAGGGGACAGGACGACTGATCCGTGTTAAGGGAAGAATTGTCGGGGCCATGTATCATGAGAATTTAAGCCAAAACCTCCTTCCATCAGTGAGAGCATTGAAGATGGAACATGGCTGGGTCTTCCAGCATGACAATGATACCAAACACACCGCTCGGGCAACGAAGGAGTGGCTCCGTAAAAAGCATTTTGAGGTCCTCGAGTGGCCTAGACAGTCTCCAGACCTCAACCCCATAGAAAATTTGTGGAGGGAGTTGAAAATCCGTGTTGCCCAGTGACAGCCCCAAAACATCACTGCTCTAGAGGAGATCTGCATGGAGGAATGGGCCAAAATACCAGCTGTGTGTGTAAACCTGGTGAAGACTTACAGGAAATGTTTAACCTCTGTCATTGCAGGCAGGGTCGCTGTTGTAGCACTGGGGGATGAGTCTTTCTTTCAGACACAGCCAGGGGTGCCTGTAAGTGACAGGTAAGCCAGATGACACTGCTGGGACTTGAACTTAGGTCACCATAATGTTGGTCTAGCGTGTTAGACTAGTACACCAGCACCTGCACATGTGGTAATATACACAACAATGCAATTCCAAATTCAGAGTAAGGTTTATACTGAGTGGGTATTTCTTTTTATTGTCAGATTCCCATTGTAAAATTGACATATCGTAAGTCGGGCCATCTTAAAACGAGGAGTGCCTGTATACTGCCTTGCTTCACTACATGAGTAGGTTTTGCGAGGCTGCATGTCATATGAAATCCACACATCTGTAAAAATGTCAGCACTATAGACAGGGGTAAGAGCATATTTTCAAATCTGTTTTGACCTGAACTTGCTGTCGGTTCCTTATGATTCACACACCCTGCCAAGTGAGATCATTCAGCAATCGAAACTTGGCACTATTTCAGCAGACAAGCCTATTCAAAAGTCACAAAGTGGTAAAGGAGGGTGGATGGCTGGATACTGAAGGCTGAGTTCAGGCCTCAATTCATCTCTTCAGGCTTGATTTATCCAGCTCATTAGATTGTCAGTATAAAATATGTTGACTACTGCCTCTGTCAAAATAAATATGCCCATGCCCTCAGAGCAGCTGCCATACACTCACCGTGACATTTCAGTGAAGGTACGTGTGTACCCAGACAAATGTGAACATAAAATAAAGGCCAAGGGTGTGACATTAGTGGGGCAAATGCAGGATACATCCCATTAAGCAGACATTGTTTCCATGATAAATAAATATGTCGTAAAAATAAACTACCAGTACAAACTTAGACATGCCTGATTACATATAATAGGACATCACATTGACAAGACTCGAATAGGTATGGAATGACCCTTTTATTAGAGAAACATCTTGCACTGCAATGGTAACCGCAGCAATTCATTGTGCCATAGACTCCACAAGGTTTTGAAATCATTCTGCAGGAATATTGAACATGCAGACAGGAGAGGTTCTTGTAGTTGGCGCAAATTACACAGTCTGTTCTACCTTGCACCAGAGAAATATTGTACAGTATTAAGATCCAGGGACTGTGAAGGCCAGCGAAGCAAGGAAACTTGTCAAGTTCCTGGAACCAGTGCCTGACTGCATGAATATATGATGGTATGGTGCATTGTCTTGCAGAAAGTATCCTTCTGCCGTAGGCTAAACAGCTGCCCTGAACAGATGAACAGATGGACTTGCTCAGCCACAATGCTTAGACAATGCTTCATACTACTTTGTGCTAAATTCTCGCCCTCCCATTAATAAGGTGAAATAAAAAACATAGATTAATTTGACCAATTTACGCACTTTTCTGCCCACTGGAGTATTGCATTTCTGTTTCGCTTAGAAGCAATGGCACTCAAACTGTTCTCGCTCATCTGTGCTAAGGAATGAGTTGTGTGTTCAGACACATTGTATTTGGCTGCAATTTGCTTGACTGTGCACCTCCTGTTTGTCAGAATGATTCTCGACATCCTCCTCTGACCCCTTTTGTAGACAAGTTGTTTACATCCACAGGACGCCTTTTCGCTGGGTGTTTTTCCTTGATCACAGTAATCTTACCATTTCATGAGAAAACCCCACAAGATTTTTTAAATACTGGCCCTGGATAGTCGGGCACCGATTGCAATGCCTTGTTTGAAGTCTCTCAGATCGCTCGATTTTCCATTTCTAATGGATTTTATGCTGCACTCTGGCATCACATGTCAAATTCCCATACATGGAAATGCCAAGTGAGAAAAGGCAGGCATCTGTAATAAATTGGCCACTCAGTGTATTATGAAATATGCCCACAATAGGACTGTGGTGGTGCAGTGGTTAAGGTATTGGACTATGGAACAAAGGTCCAGCATATCACAAGAGGTTATATTTAGGATGGCATGCAGCAGGTAGTGTTGGTATCTCCAGAGTGTGGATTTTGGCATGTTCTCTCCGTAGTCACATGGCTTTCCTCTGTGTATTCCCACGTGCTAAAAACATCCTGGTAGGTGAACTGGCAGCTCAGAATTTCCCTAAGTCTGACTAAGTGAATGAGTGAGTCATGCTCTGTTAAGGGCTCTGGACTTAGTGACCACCAGCAGGCTGAAGTGGGTACAGAGGATTGGGGTGTAAAGAAAACCTGTTGTGAATTGGTTAATTGCTACATTGTCTCTGATGCATCTACATGAGCCTAGATTAGATTCAAATAATAAATGAAAACAGCAAAACATCGATACAGTCATCGCAGATCAACTAATGTGAGAATCTACTTCCCTGGTGCATATTTGTGTATGCGAATGAGAGAGCGAGAGCGAGAGCGAGAGAGAGAAAAAAATAGCATTAGCAGTTCATTTCAGAGCTAGTTATTAATGAATTATACTGTATCTGCTTAAAGGCAATAACTGAGGCTATCAATTACTGTATACGCAAGAACATGCGTCCTTGTAGTTTTCAGACAAGTGTTGGATTCACATCAATCGATGCCGAATCCTCAAAACGCAGTGCCGAGCCGGCAGCATTTTAGCACAACATGCTAAAATTGAAGAGCAGTGTGAATTTCTGTTGTGCTGAGCACGTAGCTTTAACAAAGCATGGGTAGTCGTCATGTTCAGAGTTTTCTAATACAATCACAGCACACAATCTTTGGGAAGAGATGTAGGATGAGAAAAGTCAGTGCAGAAATGTATTATTGAAATTGCTGTCCCTTACTGACCTGAACATCGGACACATCATGTTGAATTCAATTTAAATGAAACATATGCAGGGTGAGCATAAAGAAGAGAGTTCAGGCAGGATGGAGTGGGTGGAGAAGAGTGTCACAGCAAAAGTGAAAGGAAAGATTTATAAGAGAGTAGTGAGACCAGCCTTGTTCTATGGCTTAGAGACAGTGGCACTGACAAAGAGACAGGAAGCAGAGCTGGAGGGTGGCAGAACTTAAGATGTTGAGGTTCTCTTTTGGAGTGTCTAGGGTGGACACAGGATTAGGAAATGAGATCATCAGAGGGACAGCACAGGTTTGGAAAATTGGGAGACAAAATTCGAGAGGGAAGACTGAGATGGTTTGGACATGTGCAGAGGAGGGATAGTGGATATATTGGTAGGAGGATGTTGGAGATGGAGCTGCCAGGCAAGAGATGGAGAGGAAGACCAAAGAGGAGTTATTTGGTTGTGGTAAATGAAGATATGCAGGGAGTTGGGGTGAGAGTAGAGGACGTGGAGGACAGGGTGATGTGGAAACGTTTAACTCGCTGTGGCGACCCCTGATAAAGGGAGAAGCCAAAAGAAGAAGAAGAATATGCTGGGTGAGCAGGCCAAAAGAGCACTTCATCTTGACAGTGGGGACACAAATTAACACTTTAGTTAGTTTGTCATGGGGCAGAAAAAGTGCAAAAATGCAGTAAAACTGTCTACATTTACCATAAATTAAAAAATGTCATACATATGCATTGTACGCTGCAGCGGAGCCAGTTAATGACAAAATAACAAAACACTGATTCATGAATTAATTTGCCTTCAATCCATCAAATGTGTTGCCAACTGTTAATGAACCTCTTAGAGCCTGAACCACAAACCACAGCTTTGCATTACAAATGTATAACATGACAGATCAAGGGAAAGCAAATGGAATTCATATCCAAGTCTGCATGTTACACATTAACACACACCCCACACACTGGGCACAAGCCAAGAGCTTTCAGTCTACATGACACTGACACATTTTTTAGCCCTTAACCTTGTTTGGTAACATAATCTCTTGGAGAAGTTTCTGAATAGCTACATTTGTAATTGTACAGTAGAGATTCAACTTTTAGATATAGCAGTTTTTGCTTGAAAGTGATTTGTACAATATATCTAGGAAACTGTACACAATACATGCTTGCCAATATTTCAGAACATTTCTTATGAAATGCTACAAGCCATTGCAATTGAAGTTTGGAAGTAACTTTCGGTACACACACACACACACACACACACACACACATTATATATATACACACTATATAATATAGAACATTCTAAAGGGTTCACAAACTTAAGTGCCACTGTATATATATATTATTTAGTTGCTACTCTTAGTTGCTGGGCTAGAGCACAATGTGTGATTTTTTCCACTCTGATGAAAAAGTTGTGCTTTTGTGTATTTACGTGTCACGATGATAGCCCATCCACATTTTTAAAGTAACATAAGTAGTCTTAATTCTTTCTGTGACATCTGTGGTGAGTGGATATTTAAAATTGCCTTTTCAAAGCCCTAATTACAAATGCTATGACAATTACTTTGCATATGAAGTGGGTAACCAGGTTCAAAGTTGAGTCTCCCATATTTGTTGTGTTACACGTGTCTGGTTTCTGACAACATGGGCAAAACATTCATGCCATGTAGGTTTGGTGGTTTGGCGAGAACCCAAAAATGACCTGGATTGGTATTTCTGCCTGTTGTATAAATTGAAATGTACTTAAAAAAAAAAGATGAGTCCGGTGGTGCAAATGTAGAACAGGTAGAAGACAATATGGATACAGTTCTACATTTTAGAAGTAAATTATTACATATTTTAAGTGTACTTTGTGAATACGTAATACAAATAAATTCTTTTTTGCTTGTAGGACAAAAAAAGTTAAGGTTTTGCTGCCCAGTCTAATGGAATATGTTTAATTGTTGGCTAATGATTGCTGGTTTGTTATGAAAAATGATTATTGGAAATGAGATTATGTAGGCATACCACACATCCACTATGCAAATAGAGGAACACTAAAGAAGCATTTACTAGGCAGCAACCTAAACGGAAGAACCCATTAGAAAGCACACATGTAGGTAGGAAGAGTTTTTAAGGTGATGGAATTTTCACATAAGAAATAATGGAAATAAGCTCCCACTATTTGAATATTTGCAATCCCAAACCATTTTCTGGTGCTCAGATAGTGGAGTTTATGTACCCTTGTGGGCCCTTACATCTAGTAGTATGTCTGGTCTTACATCATTCATACAGTCATTCATTCATACATTGGCTCACAGATAGTGAGACTTATAGAGCACTTACTTTCCACCTTCCTCACTGTAGCAGAAAGTTTTGGTAGACATGTTTGCACAACTGGGCTGCCTGCGCTGTTAACACCAGAAACATAAGGTCAGCAAAACATTTCCACTTTAAGAGAGAAACGTGGCTGCAAGCATCAGCCCACTTGCATGCCTTTAGCTGTTTACCTTCACAAAGATACCTTTGTACCTTTAGCAGGGCACAGCATCGAGGGGAACTGGGGAATGTAGACTCACCACAACCCGAGTGAATAAACAGACGCATGCCCCTTTACGCCCCTTATACAATTAATGGGATAAGCATCAGACAACTATCGTATAAAAGCATATACAAGTATATTGGAGGACTGCGCAGGACTGATTAACAGCTACAGGAAACATTTAGTTGCAGTTATTGCTGCACAGGGGGGTCACACCAGATCCTCAATGCAAAGGTTCACATACTTTTGCCACTCACTAATATGTAATATTGGACCATTTTCCTCAATAAATAAATGACCAAGTATAATATTTTTGTCTCATGTGTTTAACTGGGTTCTCTTGATCTACTTTTAGGACTTGTGTGAAAATCTGATGATGTTTTAGGTCATATTTATGCAGAAATATAGAAAATTCTAAAGGGTTTACAAATTTTCAAGCACCACTGTAACAGCACAGCATCTGGCACAAAAAAAATATTAAACACACACAGCATCAGCATGAGCAGACTAAATGCCGTACAACATCTGACTGGCATTGCACTCCTTATAAGCACCAAAATGATGTTGATGAGCAGCTCTTTCTACTATAGTGAATTGCATGTGCTGGATCTGCACTCCCCTCACAAGAACCATCCATAGATCATGGTTAGAACAGTTGCAGATTATTTTGTATTTGAGAATTAGCTTTACAGTGGTACCTTGGTTGTAGTTGTTAATTTGTTCCAGAAGTCACATCGAGTACGGTGAGTACCGAGCAATTTTACCCCATAAGGAATAATGCAAATTGAATGAATCCATTCCAGACCCCCAAAAATCCACACTGTATAAGACATTATATCATTTAATGGAGTTGTATTGTACAGGTGCTCCCTGATTTATGATGGGGATATGTTTCGGCAAATCCTTCATAACTTAAATGTAACATGAACTAAGGAGTTTAAGGAGTGTTTGGTAGAGTGGTCTATTGTGTCTAATAGCGGAGATATGGAAAGAATATGATAAGTAATGATACGTAGTTAATGTTTAAAACAATTACATTGACCTACAGTTGGCCAAAATAATTAACACAGAGCTTTTTCATAACAGTGTTGAAAAATCTTATGTAATTTAGTGAATAATGGATTGAAAGTGAAAAGTAAAACCAAAACACTTACTCTACTGGCAAACTCAGCCTGAAAGTCCAGCAAATGTGTTAGAGTATCATACTGTGCAGCGGTTCTCACCATATTCAGTTTGGTTGGCTGTTATCTCTAACCTTTTCAGAACCCATGTGAAATTATTTGCACTAAGAATACTGTACTGTAGATGTAAAAATAAATACAAAGATGAAAAACAGAGAGCTATAGTTAATCTGAATCACAGAAACATGATTCGATGTTTCGGCTGAATGAGTTGCGGGACTTGATTAATACAAGTTAAAGAACGTGGTCGAGAACTGAGGTACTACTCTATTTTTGGTGTAACGGACTGTGGTAGCCTAGCCGTTAAGGTACTGGACTATGGACCAAAAGGTCCAGGGTTCAAATTCCACCTCTGCCAAGCTTCCACAGTTGGCTCCTTGAGCAAGGCCCTTAACCCACAATTGCTTAGATGGTAAGACTGTATCAATTGTAAGTCGCTCTGGATAAGGGCGTCTGCTGAATGCCGTAAATGTAAATGTAACACTCATACACCATGGAGTTAGAAACAAATGGAGAAACAAGTGGAGGAACAAAAACTAAATCTTTGCAATGCAGCACACTAGAGTTAAATGTGGTCATTTTTCATATACTCTCACAGTTTCTGCAGGCTTCTCGGTTCTCTGCTGATTACTCTGGCTTTAGCCCCAAAAAGATAAAAATAAGAAAACATTTTCTCTAGAGTATAATATTTTCCTTTAATACTGCCATGTATCCAATAGGGAATGGCATGCCAATGTTTTCAAATACCAAGCAATCAAATCCAGGACAGTGTGTGCTTTTGTGGATTGAAGATATCATGAGATTTGACCAAATGGAGAATGTGTGAAGGCCAGTTTACCTTTAGAGGTACGGCACAAGCCTCGCCACAGCTGTGAGAATTCCCTAAGGCTCAGGATTACAATAACAGTGTGGCAACACAACATTTTCAGTCCAATCATTCATAGTCTAAACACAGAACACATTGATGTGTCGTACACATTAGTAAGGACATTGACCATTTTTCTCCCCTTTTCTATTAATTTGTCATTTCCATTTCCCAATCTTTTATTGGCATGGCCTGCCATATGCAACATCCTCCACCAAGGGAGGATATAAGTAATACCCTCACATCTCCAATCCAGGTCTTCTCATCTGGCCTACCAGATATAGGAATTCATTGTATAATTGAACCCAATCATACAAAAGACCTATTCTGTAGAGAGGAGGGTCAGAGACACTCATTGTGGATAGTAGATGTGCATGTAGACATTTATGTACTGTACAGCTTCAGCAGGAACCACAAGGAAGGCCCATAATATTCTCCAGGGGTTATAAATGTCCTCCATGGCAGCCTTTATGTACAATTCTTCAGCTCATAGAGATGAACGTTTTGATATCCAAACACCTTAGTACTTGTTTACCTAATCTAGTATGTAAAGTCACAAAAAAACAAAAAACGTATTCAGTGAAGTTCAAATACTGGAATTTAAATGGGTAACAGTTAAACTGTGCACCACCTGTTCATCAGAACAATGCTTGACATCCTACTCTGACCCCTTTTCGTAGATGAATTATTTAGGTTCTCAGGATCCCCTTTCTCTGGATGTTTTCCCTTCATCACACTACCCTCTGTAAACTCTTGACACAGTTGCATGAGAAAATCCCACAAGATTGGCAGTTTTGGAAATACTGGTTAGTCTAGCACAGTGACCATGCATTTCAAGTTGCTCAGATGGCTTGATTTTCTCATTCTGATGTGGACTGACAATTAAACAGATCCACAGGAAACTTCCTTGCTTGATTTTCTGCTGCACTCTGTGGTCATGTACCTAATTTCCGAGCTCCAATAAAGAAAGGGCAGTATCTCTAATGAAGTGGCTAGTGTACACATTCTATACGAGGTTAATACAATTAGTCACCTTGAGTAAAGCTTTTATTCTGATCCGAATCATGTGGCTTTGTAGTCTGTTCTGGAAACACTTGGGTTCAGGAATAACTATAAGATACAAGGCTACATTAGTAAGGGCACAAATGACAGGGGTGGCTCAGTGGCTATGGTACTAAACTACAGGCTACTGTTACTTCCATCTGCCACTGTTGGGTCCTTGAGAAATTGCTCATCTCAACTGTGAGTTGCTGTGGATAAGGGTAACTAATATATGCTGGAAAATATAAATTATTGTATGACTGGCCACCTATTATATATTAATTGAAGAGTACGTCGATACTTCAGTAATAATGACTGGTAATACGTTTTTTAAACTTCTGTTTATTTATTAATGATTGTAAATGTGAACAATTTTCTCATTCAACTATTTAAATACTGCTAGTTCACAATTCAAACCTCCAAATAGCAAAATTCCAATCCATGGCCAGAGATGGCTAAAAGGAGACAAGAAATATTAAAAAACCCTAGGAAAAATAGTCTTCAAAGAGATGGAAAGTGGGATATAAAAAAGGTCTGAGATATAACTCTGAGCTGATGAATCCTAACCACTGGACAAAGAGCCAGCCTGGAGAAACGGCCGGTTTATGGGGTGAACAGACAGCCAAGTGTTACAGTAAAACAGGGGGCCTCCGTCTATGAAAGGTGCTTCATAACATTGGTAAACATAGAAGCCCGCTAGATTTTCCCTCTCACTTATTTTTTCGTCGGCCAACTTGATGATGAAAAGGTTGAAGTTGGCAAGGTGTCCTCACAGATGCTTCTTTATATTTCCTAGCCCAGTGAGCACCTGTGCAGACAAACTGTGTGGTAGTTGAACTGAACTGAGGAGCTGTGGGTCAGCCTCAGTGTACCTGATTTGGTTAGATAGTATCACACATTGTACTTAGCTAGGATGTTTGAACGGGTACCGAAAAACAGTTTATGAAGCACATTAGCAGCATACAGTACTGTGCAAAAGTCATAGGCAATTAGATTTGTTGCTTTAGCAGTGGTGTAATGACCATATATAACAGGTGATGATTGGACCCAAAAATTTCATATTTGAATTTGTTACTCCATTATACTCTTTTCCACAGATCTTCACTCCAATCTTTGAGAGCTTTAGCATATCTTAACCTTTTCACCCCATTCCCTTCCAAAAAGTCATTTCTTTTTTGGAAGCACAGCAGAAAAGACCGTTCCTGATCAAGCTTCTTCGGACTGTAGAAGGGACAACTTGGCATCCCGAAGAAGCTACCAGATGCTGCTTTTGGTCAAGTACATAGGAAGGTCACACTAAATACTTGCCACTGTAGCCTATAGAAGGTTTTTAGTGTTAATACTGTGTACATATTCTGTATTTTCTGGTTTTCTAATAAAGAGACTGAGAAATACTGTAATTAAATATGGTCATTATACCACTACTAAAACAATATCTAATGTAATGGTAGCCTATAGCCTAAGACTTTTGCACAGTACTGTATAATGGGTTTTCCATCCACCAAGCTTTTGCAAAAAAAAAAACACACACACAAACATCGCAAAAAGGGTTTTATGCTAGGACAAGGTGGAAATAATATAGCTAAAATTCTTGTTTGTTTCAATGCCACCCCTAATCGTGGTAGCCCATGTCATCTAAAGTTTCTTCACATAACTGTAGTGGAAGGAAACACAACTTTATTTGCATTTTTTTATGCCGAAATGTCGTATATGCATAACATAACATTTGTGAAATGTTTGGATGGAAACTTGGCTTATGTTGCTGATATTAGCCGATGAAAGCCTGACATCTATCTGGCAACCAAAAACCTGGATTTTTAGTCAGGCCATTTCATCTAAGCCTTCCGGAAGAGCTTCCAGATCAATCTGTCAGCAGCACATAGAACATTTTTCTTTTTCAATTGACAAGTCAAACAGCTGCGTGATATTAGTAGGCAATTCAAAGAACAAAATTGACATGCAAAACAGAAATCATGAAGATGCTTTTGCCTGATGTTCATTATCTTAGAAATCCTGGCTGGAGCACTCAGTGTTTACACGAAAGAACAATCTTAATCCTTTATCCACTTCATGCATTAGCGTGCTTAAGTCATGTACTTCTTTGAATGTGCTTACTGAGAATCGCCTGCCTTTCTTGAATCTTTCTAAGGCACTTTTAAAAGCTGCGGCATTTCTCTTCACAGCCAAGCGTACACATGATTGAAATCTCTCATTGACTGAGGCCTAAAATAGAGCATGAAACCACTTCAGTATGGCATAGCTGGGAACACGGAAAGGAGTAATCTGAAAATCTCACACCAGGCATCAAGGACTCTGAGAAATAAATAAAATCACGAGCCCAACTAAGTCAGTCAGTGGTTTTAGAAGGAAATTATGAGGGTGGATGCGGGAAAAATAACTCGGTCTAGAAAAATAGGACCTGGCACCAATTTATGGGTTAGGGGACAGTAGATGTATTGGAGCCAAACCTTTGATGCTGCAAAACATATTCTTGTCTTTGTCACTATCATAAAATGGAGAAGGAAAAAAAGAGACTAGCGCTTTCAATTTGCTTAAGAAGTTTCCGAGAATAAGTAGCTAGAATCTTGGACTAAAAACGTGTGCTTAATGATGGACATGTAACAGCTGGTTCACAGTCCTCCCAGCACACAGGACCTCACACATTTTACACTGACAAAGGCTTGTAAGTCAAGCAGCTGTGCTGGGAAGGATGTTTGACTTCACCTGACAGCATGAACTTTAACAGGAACCTGGCAAAAAACAAAGTGGACTAAGATCCTGCACTCATGTAAGAATGTAAGGCTGCTGTCAAACTGCCAGTGAAACAGGACGTCGACTGAAATGGATGTTGCCCAGATATTACTGTAGTCACATAGTATTTTTAGACTATAGTAATGTACATATAAAGGGTATTTTGACAAGAAAACTGTCTGCAAACAATACGTAAATGCTTTGGAGATACCTCTGGAAACACGAGCGATTAATTAGCGATTGAAATGACTGATACTTTTGTTTGACATAAGCCAAAAATGCATTGATAGACGCTATTAGAACAACACGGAAGCTGATGAAGTCAAGTCAAGTCAGATTTATTTATATAGCACTTTTTACAATGGAGCATTGTCTCAAAGCAACTTTACAAGTATAGATTATCTCCTAATATCTACGTCCAATCCCAAATTGAGCAAGCCTAGGGCGACAGTGGCAAGGAAACACTCCCTTGTGTTATGAGGAAGAAACCTTGGGAGGACCAAGACTCAAAATGGGACCCAACCTCCTTGGGTGGCGTAGATGATAAATCTAAGAACGAAACGAAAGTCATGGAGTCACGGGGAGACAAATAAAGAAGTACTACTTACAATAGGACAGGCACATACACTTACAAACACCATGTGGAGTCTGCATGTCCTCCTTGTGTCCGTGTGGGTTTACTCCAGGTACTCTGGTGTCCTCCCACAGTCCAAAGACATGAGTTAAGTTAATTGGTTACGCTAAATTTGACCCCAACCTGAGTATATGTGCCATGTTGATATAACCATGAGTGCTGGCATAACCTTATGTCTGGCTTTGAATGGCCTTTGATTCTGATGAGCGACATTAAATAAACTAAACAAGCAGCATTGTATAGTGTCTTTGACTGTGGTACTGTGTGGGACTATGGGTTCAAATCCCACCTCTGCCAAGCTGCCACTGATGGGTCCTTGAGCAAGGCCCTTAACCTACAATAGCTTGGATTGTAAGATTGTATCAATTGTAAGTCGCTCTGGATAAGGGCGTCTGCTAAATGCTGTAAATGTAAATGTCTTTGCAGTTTTGAGGCTGTTATGTCTCTAGTTAAAAGGCAGATTTTTATTTCCTATTACAAATTACTATCATTTTTCAAGACCTTGGCCCTTAAAGCAATGGACGCTGATCGGATGGACATTAAATGGCACATATCTGTACTGTACACCACATTCCCACATGTGCACATATAAGTAATAAGTGAACTGCTTTGGCTCCAAAGCTTGAAATTCACACTCGAGAACCTGACAAATATGGGTAAAAACTGGCCATCGTGAGTAACTATCCATCCAGTGCTGAAAGCTTGTATTATGAAGGCAACATCCCAAACCACATGCTATCATTTTAAATAATACCATGATATGGAATAACAGCTGGTGGCATACTGTGTTTACATACTATTTTGGATGGTGGTGTGACTTGAGACCTGTTCAGTCTCTGTGTGCATGTGTCTTCTTATTTACTCAGCCTTTTACTTATTCCATTTAGCATATCTAAATAATACAGGGGCAACATGGTGGGTCAAGTGGTTGGTGCTATTGAGAAGCTCAGGAGATCCCTGGTTTGTTTCCTGGCGTGGACTGTGTGGAGTTTGCATGTTCTCTCCTTGTCTGTATGGGATTCTTCAGGTACTCTGGTTTACTCCCACATTCAAAGACCAGTGATAAGTCCAATGGTGAGATGGTCCAATGGTATCCCAGTGAGAGTTGGTGTGTCTGTGCTTGTCTGCCTTGTCTAGGGTTGGTTCTAGTTGGTTATGCCAAGGCACTCCATGCCCCAGAATTAGATTAAAGGGGTACGAAAATTAATGAATGAAATTATAATACAGGTGATGTCCTATTCAGGGAAGCATGTACATTCTTCACTTAGAGTGACATGGGTCTGTGTGCATAGTTCACTCTGTTGTCTTCTATGCACCTTAAGCCCTTTGCAAAATTGGTAAATGGACCTGCAAGACACACATTTGAGTACCCCTGATTTAGTGTATGAGTGCATTTAATCTCTGGGCCATTATATGTAAAGCTAATTAATACAACTCAATGTAAAAACATTTTATTAATAAGCAGCATATCCTGCACAGTGATATAATTGCAAATTTATGGTACATCAATGACAACATTAATAAAAACCACCAAGAACACCGAAATAAACAGTATTTGTTAGCTGTCCCTGGTCTCTACCATTACACTTTACAATGAAATATAATAATTAAAAATTTTTTTTCACATTGTTTTGTCTCTCTATATCTCATCTAGGCCTAAAATATTTTTTTTCATAAGAATTCCATAATAATTTAGCCTACTCAGTCCTGTTACCCTAACATATTCCCACTTCTGAAAATTATGGAACATACCACAAGTAACATGTTCAATAGGAAGTTGTATCATCTGGATCTTGTGAAAACCATGGGAAGATCCAAAGTAAGTTCTCTCTCTTTAATGATATTGTAACTATGACTGAAAAGGTCAATCTCAACTTACGAACTTGTTACCAAACATTTTTTATAGATGTTTTATTTATTGTAAAAAGACAAATTTTGGTAAATGTGCTCTGTGTCCTAATGCTATTAGTATGGATGCCATGTGACGCCATGTATAGTTAAATATGTGTGTTATTGGATTCAGCGTCGAAAAAATACAGAAATTAAGTTTAATTTTAAGATTTACAACAAGTAAAGGGCACCCATTCGGTGTAATGACTCATACAGACACTACTGTACTGTCTATATAAGCTTATGCAGTGAGTATATACTGCACTGTATCATACAATATCATAATCAAAGTTATGGTAACTGTTTCTGCACTCTGTGAGTGATGAGGCTTCATGCCTGCAAGGTTCTTCATGCTTCTGGCTGTGATTAAAGTGATCTGACAAAAGTAACGTGCTACAAGTTTGTATTGGCACCAAAAATTACTTCACAGCCTATTGAAATGGTATGCTTGGTTGAGGATGTGGCATGGCCCAACGAGCAAAAAAATCATCTCGCCATCTATGGATGAGTTCATCTTGGCCTACAGGCGGAGAGATTTGTGCAGCATTGGTAATTATCAATAATTCAAAACATGCCAATTAAAGCTGTTCTGAAACAATTACACCAGTACCAGGACAGTACATTTCATTCATTTGGTTTATTCTTGGAGTTTTTCCAAAAATCTAACTATCCATTCACCTATAGGACCGACTTTGTACCTGTATCTTTGTACATACCTAGGGAAGCCCTCAGCAATTATAATTATATTGTTCACAACCTCTGAAGTGTATACAGAGTTGACTTAACCATGCAATGATACAGGAGATACACACGTTGCTACTCAGACCCCAAAATTCTTTATGGACTTAAGCATTGCTTTTTTTTAGGTACTAAAGTGACCAGAACTGCAAACCTTTCCTAAGGCTTTACACTTCTTTTAGAGTTTTTCCAAAAATCAAACCATCTTCCCCCTATCCCTATTTAACGGACAACATGCCACATTATGCAAAGTCACATGGAGAAATGTCACAGAAAATTGTAGAAAAACACTACGTGCTGTGGATGTACACTGGAAGTCCTCAAGAGCTGTTTACAAAGTCTCCCTGAGCCTTCCTAAATGGCTCCACAGAAATTAGACAGACCGGTAACGGAAACACTTAGGGCCAAAAACCAGAAGAGTTATATAAAAACAATGAGATCTGCAAGAGTACACACTTTAACAGCGTGTCAAAAAATTTAAGGAGTCCTGTAAACTTTTCACTTTTTTTATTCCATAAAATAGTGTTGCCTTTGATGTTACTCTAATTAGAAAATTTAAGTTACTGTAATAGTTAATGTGATTTATTGCACTGATATGCCACTGTAGTGGTGTGGAGTATATCTGTAATTAGTTCTTTTAATATACAATGCCAAATACCAACACCAAAAAGTCTATTTTTTTAACCTCATTACTATCCCTAAATGCCCCCATACCAACTTATTTGGAATGCTTGGCAGACCTGAAATGCAGAAATGGATGGGTATTAATAAGTTGACCAGACAAAACATGAAACATCTTGGTCCATACTGTCTGCAATGAATAAAAGTCATAGTAAATGCAAGGAACACTGCATTTTTTTGTTTGTATTTTCCATACGGTCCTAACAATTTCTTATTTGGGGTTGTAGTTTTAAAATTATATTGTATATGGAGCTGCATTTATGCTTTGCAATAACAGTTCTGTAGTGTAGCTTGATTATCATTTTTTTTGTCTTTACATTGCTCTATTACTTTTAGTGGTCACCATGTAACCAACCCTGTAATTTAACCCTGAAACTAATCATATGAAATGGTTCAAACCTTTAATCAGTGGTGGCTTAGTGGTTAAGGTAGTGGCCACTACACCACAAGATCCAGGGTTCAAATCCCACCTTTGCCTAGCTGTTTCTGTTGTCACAACAGAAGAAGTGGAACTTTGTGATTAAATTGGGAATGATTGCTGTTGTTATGTGGACATGGTTTTGGTTTTACAAAATCACTGAGCAGCAATATAAGTAATTAAAGTTTGCCACTTGGCGGGCTGTAGCTGGACTTGGCATCGCTAACAATCTATCAAATTATCAGCTTAAAATGAAGCATGTTAAGCAATATTGTGAAAGGGCAAAGATGTGTGCTGAATTGAGTGTTTGAAAGTAAACCCCAAGAGCCTGAGCCTCAGGCTCAGAAAGATCCTTCATTTCCATGACTATATTGAAGGCAAAGCTTACCGTTTTAAATGTACTAAATTAATCCTAATCCTTCAGTTAATTTCTAAGCAACTGAAGCCTCTCTCACATTGGCTAATTCAGCATTCCCTGAGTCCACCATCAGAAGAACTCTGAACAACATAATGTGCATGGCAGGGTTGCAAGGAGAAAGCCCACTGCTCTCCAAAAAGAACATTGCTGCTCGTCTGCAGTTTGCTAAAGATCACGTGGGACAAGCCAGAAGTTTATTGGAAGAATGTTTTGTGGATGGATGAGACCAAAATAGAACTTTTTGGTTTAAAACAAAAGCGTTATGTTTGGAAAAAGGAAAACACCGGATTCCAGCATAAGAACCTTATCCCATCCGTGAAACATGGTGGTGGTAGTATCATGGTTTGGGCCTGTTTTGCTGCATCTGGGCCAGGACAGCTTGCCATCATAGATGGAACAATGAATTCTGAATTATATCAGAGAATTCTAAAGAAAAATGTCAGGACATCTGTCCATGAACTGAATCTCATGAGAAGGTGGATCATGCAGCAAGTCAACGACCCTAAGCAAACAAGATGTTCTACCAAAGAATGGCCAAGTCAAAGCCTGACCTTAATCCAATCGAAATGTTGTGGAAGGACCTGAAGCGAGCAGTTAATGTCAGGAAACCCACCAACATCCCACCAACAGTTGAAGCTGTTCTGTACGGAGGAATGGGCTAAAATTCCTCCAAGCCGGTGTGCAGGACTGATCAACAGTTACAGGAAACGTTTAGTTGCAGTTATTGCTGCACAGGGGAGTCACACCAGATACTGAAAGCAGAGGCTCACATACTTTTGCCACTCACTAACATGCAATATTTGGTCATTTTCCTCAATAAATAAATGACCAAGTATAATATGTTTGTCTCATTTTTTTAACTGGGTTCTCTTTATCTACTTTTAGGACTTGTGTGAAAATCTGAGGATGTTTTAGGTCATATTTATGTATGTTTAGGTGTAGTATTATATATATAAATTAATTGTATACCATTAAGAAATTATATAGTATATATAGTAACTCTATAGAAATTTGATTATATACACCATTACTCTGGTATAAAATAGGTTGAGGATTTTGGCTATATTGTCCACTCCTGCTTTCTCATGAATCCAGTGTCACAGTTTATGAAATTATGGGATTATAGAACACTGTCATGACTGGCTATTTTTAAATACAGAAATTTGCTTTATAATGCTTTTAGGTGCTATTGAGCTTTTACAGAATTTTTTTACTCAAAACATGAAAGAAACGCAGAGAAGCATATATAATTGTAATTGTGAGAACTCAGCTCACAAAAACGAGCATTGTGACATAAACAACATAGTTAGCCCAAGTCCTTCCAGTTTAAAGCTGCAGTCATGCTAGATTTTGTGAACAAAATTTAACAAGCGAATCAGATTCGCTTCAATGGAATTCATTCATTTTATTTTACAGACTTCTGGGTATATATTTTGCTACAAAACTTCACAGCTTGTTAAAATTTGGTGAACTTTGACACCGATTTAGCTGATGTGACCTGCATGGATATAGGGCTTTGTATAATAGCATTGTATAGCTATATGAGGGAAATGCTAATTTGTAGCATGTTTATATAACACATACAGATTTCTCAAGCTGAGAATATGATAAACACACAAAAGTTTTCTCCTTCATAACCCTTCTGCTCCTCCAAAGCAGAAATAAGGCAAACCTTCCTCATTCTCACCACAACATCGCTAGTCAAGGTTATGCTAACAGCGCCAAAAAGGACAACTGTGTGTGTCGCCAATCTTCCGGCCCTGCCTTTACCAGACCTATGTGAAATGTCTAGTGTGACCGTGGCTTAACACTACCCAGTGCTGTGTTTCCTCCAAGTTCAGGTAATTACCAAGTTTCTTATAATCTTGTGAAGTCTTATTATAGAAGCAATTATGTACAACATTCACAGTGCCTTTTCTTGCATAAACTTCAATCATAAATTATGTCCAGGTCAATAAAACAAACTCTCCTAATCATTGATTTTAGCTACAATAAAGAGAGTTCCTGTTTTAACCACAGTGTAGCGTGAGTACGTACTGAATGACCACATATTGGCAGTTTAAATGATGACAGGGAGATGTTGTGAAATTGTATGTTATGGATGGGGAAAAATTAACGCTTGGGATCACAGTTCTATCTTCAGTTGTAATAAAGGTTTAGGATTGCTGTGAAGGGTTGTGCTGGCGCTTGACAGTTTCCTGTTCATACTGCTAGCACTGCATACATGTTGTTAGCTAGTAACTGTTGCCCTTTGTTTTAAAATGGACATGTCAGGACTGACAAAAACAGCTTTAAATGCTGGTAAAACTTTTTTTTTCCCACCAGCGTTACAAAGCAGTCCCCAAACAGGCATGATTGGCTTTGTCTGAGGTAAAGGGCAACGGTTTGATGACCATCCACTGGTGCCGCAAAAGTGGTCCCTGCCAGCCCTGCATTGGATTGGCTTCCCATCCAGGTCACAATTATGCTTGTTTACCCTGACCAGGACAAGCAGGGATAAAATGCAGAGAGAGAAAAAACTGTTAGGAATTTTAGCCTTTTGCTGTGACGAATATTGCAAAGCCTTTTGATTTTGAGAAGAAACTCATAATAGATCGAGAATAAAGTCGAAATGCTTTAACTTTGGGTTGTTATTTGTATTATAGGCTACGCTTCCATCCACATGACATGATAAACCTGCCAATTCAACTATATGCCCTTAGTTTATCTTATGAATTGATGTGCCATAACGCAAATTCCACTCCTTCTGGGTTGATCATTTTTAGTAACATTCTCATTGTCTCCTGTGAAATGACATACCCTCTTTGAATGGTGCGATGATGTAACCATTGATAGCCTTTTATACACGACTGCTGCCTGTAACTGAACCTTCCACAAAAGAGTCCATTTCATTCCTCCTTCTGTATAAACTCAGCTTTATTGCAGAACCGTTTCAGTGTTCTTATACTCATAACAATCTGAATTTGATGTGCCAGGGCATCTATTTCTCTGTTCGTAACAAACAAGCTATAACTTTATTATATTCATTCATTTATTCATTCATTCTCTTCTCATGTTTCAGCCATTCTGCCTTATTCTCAAAATACTACTCACATTTTGAGAATACAGTAGTTTATACTTGAAATACGAGTTTATTCTCAAAATATTTAGTTGATCCTCGAAATCCAACCAAATTTTTTTTGGCCCTAAAACGCTGTAATATTTTCCTGTGTTGGTGAATTACTGAGAAGAAACCCAAATGCTGGGTCATGAAAAGGTTATTGATTACAGCCAACCAAAAGGAAGGGAGTCCCCTGGAATACAGGCTGCAGTTAGCATTAGCAGCTACAGTATACTAGCACCCTAAGCTCACCAATAACAGTGTTTTGCTTTTATGTTTCACTTTCCTTCCATTACTCACCAAATTGCATGAGATTTTTCAACACTTTATTGTAAAATAAGCTTTGTGTTAATGATTTTGGCCAACTGTAGGTTAAGGTAAATGTTTTAAGCTTGGGTGTTTATAAAGTTGATACAGTATAGACTATATTAAACTTATTGGTTCATGATAAAATTAAATTATAATGCATTTATCGGAACATATCCCCTTCGTCAATCAGGGAGCACCTGTACTATACAACTCCATTAATGCATATAATGCCTTACAGAGTGTGGATTTTCTCAGGATCTAGAATGGATTAATTCAATTGACATTATTCCCTATGGAAAAAAATTTGCTCGGTACTCGTTGAACCGAGAACTGTTTTTTTTTTTTTTAAATTTTATTTCGTTGATTTATTCTTAAAACAACATGTTCACGTTCAGTTTCTGGTTTAGTTTGATTTTTAAACCAACTGTAGATGGACATTGTCTGGATGTTGTGCTCCCTCCTGGCTCTTTTCTCCTTCCACAGCAAACTGTACTTCCTCTAATTATACCCTATTTGTAATTCACTTCCTTGACTAGTCTCGTCACATTTACTCTGTTGGTTTGTTCCTGTTCCTGTTCCTGGCAACACGGCTTTCACCATTTTCACCTGGCAGCACTATTTGCGTGTTCCCATTTTGCTTTCATGTAGCCAGTGTTGTGTTGTGCTTGTACTGTGTGTTTATGACAGCATGGGTTAGTGTGTAGCTCTATGCATGCCTTTGTGACATCTAGCCTTCTGTAGTATTGTTTTTGTTATAAACAGTTCTAGTCCTGTGCTTCATGTGTTCCTGTATTATGACCTTAGCCCTGTATCTCTGTGTATCCTAGCCCTGTGTTTCATTATTGTCAGTGTAGCCTGTATCTGTTTTCACTTTGTGTTAGCATAGTCACTTGGCCTCTATTCGTTAGTAAGTAAGCCTTTCACTTGAATTTGCACTGTCGTATATTAAAGCCCCAACACTAAAATCTGTCTCTGACCTTGTTCCTGGTTCCGAGCATGAAAGACATATTCTGCTGCACTTATGAAAGGCAGTAGAAAATGGTTCAAATATCATTTGTGTATTGCAATTGTATTATTCTGACAGTGAAAATTGCACTACTTAGTTGTAAAATTGGTTGTAAAACTGAAGAACAGGGCATTTTATGTTTACCGAAACCTGCCAAAGAAAAATATTTACTCATTATCAATAATCACTTAATCCTAATCGTAACGATCCAAGTCGTCTCCTGAAAACACTGGGCACGGTGTAGGAACACATCCTGGATGAACTCTCACTGAATGTGTGAGTTCTCTGAGAAAACAAACAAGCAGTTACCAGAGGTAGGGATTGAACCTGGGTTGCTGGATCTGCTCAGCACCAGCACCATCGGATGTGGTTGGATTGTGGTGGCACAGTCTGACACTGGTTTACTGACCTGAAGGTCCTAGTCTGAACAGAAGAGGACACTCCGTATGATGTATCCTGAATTGTTCTCTTAGCTTCACATTTTCTATGCCATGAGAGTTGTATTGACCTACAATTAGCTAAACTAGTTCATTTAGAGGCTATGAAAGATTGTGGATTTCCACATATCTGGTTCCCCCATAAGAGCAAGTTCCAAACAACTAAATACATCACAAACTTCTATATGAACAACTGCATCCAAAATCTTGGGACCAGAGATACATGGTTTCATTCAGCAAGAAGGCACACATGAACTTACAGAGCTGAATGAACTCTGGTCCAAAAATCAAAAACAAAAGAACTGGATGAGGTGGAGACGTCAGGTATCAGTGGTTATCAGTGTGTTATGGTCGTTGTCTTGCTGCATGACCCACCTTCTCATGAGATTCAGTTCATGGACAGATGTCCTGACATTTTCCTTTAGAATTCTCTGATATAATTCAGAATTCATTGTTCCATCAATGATAGCAAACCGTCCTGGCCCAGATGCAGCAAAACAGGCCCAAACCATAATACTACCACCACCATGTTTCACAGTGGGATAAGGCTTATGCTGGAATGCAGTGTTTTCCTTTCTGCAAACATAACACTTTTTCTATTTTGGTCTCACCCATCCACAAAACATTCTTCCGGTAGCCTTCTGGCTTGTCCATGTGATCTTTAGCAAACTGCAGACGAGCAGCAATGGGTTTTTTTTTTTAGAGCAGTGGCTTTAGCAGTGGCTGGAGAACCCAGTAAACCTCTGCTCTTGAAGGTAGCATCAGCAAGAAAACGTTTCCAACAGGAAGAAGTACGTTCAGATAATCATATCATCCTAAACAATTTCACAGAGGTACAGTACTGTGCAAAAGAATTCAGCCATTAGATTAGATGTACTATTGTTATAGCAAATTTCATACTGACTATATATAATTATTTCTTAGCCTCTTTATTAGAATACAACCAGAAAATACAGCAACTTTGCATGTAGTATTATTAAAATGGAACAAAATCATAAAATACAGCTGCTATAGGCTAAAGTGTTAAGTATTTAATGTGATCTCATCTGACCGCAGCATTTGGCACCGTCATCAGGATGGTCTTTTTGGGCGGGTAGCAGCCAAGAAACCACTTTTTACGGAAGAGGAAGGGTGAAAAAGCTAAAATATGCTAAAGCTTGGAATGAAGATCAGTATAAGAATATTATGAAGTGACAAATCCAAGTTTGGGTCCAATATTCCAACAATATTGTAGTGCCATTGACTGCCCCTGAGGGAGTACATGAATGTCGATGTTCTCTGTTTTCCGTACGTGCGTTCCTTTTTTCTTAATTAATGCTTATAGTGCAATTTTTATGTATAAGCCATGTATATTTATGTATTTGGCATTATGAGCAAATTGTCAGTCTCTTATGCGCCTTCCTCACCCACCCCAAAGCTACAATATGTTATAGATTTCATTATACCATTGTTAAAACAACAAATCTAATGGTGGCCTAAGTCTTTTGCACAGTACTGTATAGGACACAGAAAATAGTTAATTTGAATAAATATATTAGTAAAAACAGTGAAGTTTTCTCTATCCAGATCCTGCCCTGAAAAAGCTTCCAGCCTCAAACGTTAATGAACACAACTTGACCCTTGCCAGCTGGGGAAGGGTGGGGTAATGAAAGGGTATATGAAAGCAGCCACAGGAGCATAATGTGGTTCTTTGTGTGCCACATACCACTGGCTTTCCCTTAAACATGTGCTAAAAAAGTATGTTGTGATGGCTCTCTATAGGACAGTCGATGCGAGGCTGAAAAGCTAGGTAGAGAAATCTCACCTCGGATATAAAAGGAGGCTTGTAAATGTTCTTAACATACCATGGTTCATACAATGTGGTTGAACATGCAGTGATTTAAATGTGATTCATTGAACACCACATTTATTTCATAGCTTTTACACGATAGCTGTTGATCACAAAGCAATGTCTTGTGGCACTTCAGTTGCTTTCAGTACAAATACCAAGTTCGTTCATCCTAATTATCCTTATTAGGGAAGATTCTGAGCTTTAAGACGCTAGATCGGAACGTGACCTTTTTATAAGGTTTTCAGAGGATCACGAAGACGTCACCGTTTAAAAAATAATCTTGTTCAAACTTGTACAATGAAATGTTCTTTAGTAGTGGCTTTCCTGCATAGCTGGGGGTATAGCTTATAGCTTAGGAATCCATTAATACAAAAACTTTAATGATAATTAGGAGGTTAACAGAGCAATGGGTGAATGTTTGAAATGTTAGACCCCCCGCAAGCTTGTACATATTAACCGAGGAAACTGAGTCACGAGTGTTCCCCGCATGCATAAACATAAAATATTTTCCCACACAATAAAACTTTAGATCTCTACAGAATTGCACAATGTGCATCATTTTAGAATGTGATTAATACAGTATGGGTATGTGAAGAAGATTTTGACCATCCAGATCAAACCAAGTTAGTTTGTAGATTACGTGTTGTGTTACAGCTATAGTTTGAATTACCATAGGTGTCCCTATAATGTAAAACACTGCATCATGCAGCTCACACTAATGGTTCAGTTAAGCAAAATCTTATGCACCCTTTGTCAAATGTAATGTTCTGTGGATTTTCCAAAAACATATGAAGCTTATATCTGCAGGGAACAAGACAACTGCTGGAAACATTAGTGTAAATCCCGGGTTAGCCCTGCCATGTGAAAGTTGGGTGGTTGACTAGTGCTATGATGGCTGAGTGGTTAAGGTGTTAGACTTGAGATCTAATGGGGTCTTCCTGCACAGGTTTGATCCCTGCTTGCAGTGGCACTGTGTTTGGGACTGTGGTAGCCTAGTGGGTAAGGTACTGGACTATGGACCAGAAGGTCCAGGGTTCAAATCCCACCTCTGCCAAGCTGCTACTGTTGGGTCCTTGAGCAAGGCCACAATTGCATTGTAAGACTGTATCAATTGTCTGGATAAGGTCGTCTGCTAAATGCTGTAAATGTAAAATGTAAATATGCTCCACCCAGGATTTATCATTGCCTATGCTCAATGAATTCTGAATTAGTGTGTGACCTTGACCAGGATAATTGGGAGCAAAACATATATTAATCAATTCTGAAACCTTACAAAAACAGTTAGCAGTTAGCAGCAATGGAACAGCATTCAAACTTTTTCATTCATCATTCAGTCATGTTTTTATCCCTTTAATCCTGGACAGGGGAGGAGAGCCAGTGCCTAGCTGGTGGCACAGGGTGCATGGCAGGAACAACCCTAGACAGGGTGCCAATCCACACTCACACACTCGGGAAGCTTTAGAGCCAACATTTAGCCTAACATGTCTATGTCCTGGAGTACCCATTCTAAACCCACGTGGAGAACTCCACCCAGAAAGGACAGAGACCATTACACCTGGGGACTGAACCCAGGACACACACACACACACACACACATACACACATACACACACACACACACACACACACACACACACACACACACACACACACACACACACACACACACACACACACACACCACAACCCCACAAAATTACCCAGTGACTAGCGTGGCACTGGGGTGCATGGCAGGACAACCCTAGACAGGGGTTGCCAATCCACACTCACAACTTTCATATAGACCTCCATCAAGTTTCAAATTATATACTAATCACCATGTTTAGGATAATGCATAAACCATAAATAATGCATAAATAATGCTGGTATTTCGCTCAAAGGATCAGGACAGAAGAATTAATTAATCCAGACCAAATACAGAATGCAATAAAAACCCTTCTAAAAAAAGGTAACAGTAGCATGTATACATAAATAATAACCATTACATCCTAAATGTTTTCCTTCCAGCTGAAGCTGAAGCTACAAAAACTAATCCAAATATGTTACTTACTACTTACTTTAGAACTTCATTGAGGAACACAATGTCAGTCATGCCACCAACTCAAATTTCCCTCTGAACATCATCTTCTTTGGGGTTATTGGTGACTTGCAGACCTCATTTGTGCATTATCGCCATCAACTGGACTGGATCATGTGCACCGTGGTTGGACAACATTTAGATGTACTGCATTTACGTGCCTGTTAGATTCTACAATTCAATTTAGTCTTTCTTAGAAAATGAACTACACTTGTCCTTACTGTTATGGATGCTGTTTTGTAGTTCAATAAATCTTTCAGTCTTATGTTTCCATATTCTTTCCCAACTTTCTGAGTTCTTTCCTTTCTTGCGTGACAGTTTAATAAAACATGCTCCACTGTCTCTTGTTCTTCACACTGACTACATTTCCCTGTTGGATGTCTGTTTATTTTCTTCCCCACGAACTCTCTGTCCTTCTCCCTCTTAACATTGCCATTGAAATTGAAATACTGGCCCATAGACACTGGAAAAAGAAATGAATTTAGTGACAGTGGTCACAATTTGTCCAGGGTGGACTGATGCCTGTGTCCGATTCCAGAATAGGCTCCAGACCTCCAGTCTGACTTCCAACATCACACCCCCACTCTGCGACCCTGAGCAGGATAAGCTGGGTTAAAAAGTCTCCCTAAAGAAACAGTTTATAATCAACAAACCGCGTTGCCAGATAGACCCCGGCCCCTAGTAACCCAGATTTGGAATAAGCGGGTGACCAAAAGTTGTTATTTAACCAGGGTGCCAAACTTTTAAATAATGGATTGCACACTGACGCAGGTATGAAGCTTATTCTGATGCAAGTCGGTATTAGAGATTTACAGGTTGACAGCGGCACCTTTATTGTACTATCAACGCTTTTCCCAGCTACCTGCTGACAGAAACTGCCAGAGGGGCCAAAGTGTGGTTTGCTCAGCGAATGCATGGGAAAAAATATTGGAACTTCATCAAATGACTAACAATTATAATTACATGACACGGCTATAAATAAGTAGGTGTTGTCACGCTCGGTGCATTTGAAAAATCCAGCCTGAACTTTACGAGGAGTGGCGGTAGGGGAGAAAACAATTAAAAAACCAAGTGAAAGGAAACGCAATTTAAAGCCCATTTAGAAAGGGGGAACGTAGTTTCAAAATTCCACTCAAAAAAACACAACTGTTCTAAAAGGCTAAAAATCCCAGTATAAAAGAGAGTTAGTCAGGCCAAGTTAAATAAATGTCATAGGCATTGGTCAAAGTGAGGTCAACAACAGCCTGAAGAAATAGTACAATGCTATAGAACTATGCCAGAACAATAAATAATACTGTCTTGTGGTTTACTACATACTGGTTAATTATTAGAAGTGTTATTTAGGCCATGCCACATTTATCGTGAGGACAAGCGGAAAGTTCACTGCGCAACGAGAGGCTGGGTAATGGGCATTCTAGACCGGTGGCTAGGAGAGAGTGAAATACAGAGTGAATGTCAGCTATTGGTCATAAACATAAAAAAAAGGTGAAATGCCTTTCTTCAGTGCCAGCTTTCCACAGCTATTCGACTGCATCACAGCCGCGCTCTTCTTGCTCAGCAATAATACCTTGCAGCATTACACAGCACATCTCAAAAGAGAACGTTCAATAATTACATAACGATCCCGGCAGACACAAAGGAGAAGGGGACACACGAGGCCTCCAGGACAGCACAAGCTGCCATAGAATGCTGAGAATGTCCAGTGTCTCCATTTCCAGGGGTCACCATGGCAACAAAGTAAAGTCTGTTCTATCAAGGACAAACAAGGTTAGCATTGTTATTTTGAAGCCCACCACCTCTAAAACCCAAGCTCCAGTTCTGTATGGAAAAAAAATGTTTTGGTTGTGGTGCAATTGCTTGTGTGAACAGCAGTTTCTCATGATGTGCTACAGGTGGTAACCAAAGGAACATCTGATTTATTTTTGTGGATCTGTGGACTTTACAGCTACATGCCGATCCTTCTAGATTTCTAGTTATGACCAATGGTGGGAGCAACAAAGTGCAAAGTAATGCACTGCAGTAAACTAATTACTTCTTCCTGTACTTATTCAAGCCTTGTAATCACATTACTACTAATGTTTCTGAGTGAGAACATGAAAGTATTCCCAAAGCATGTACAATAACCTTGTAAACCTTCATACTGTATATTACCAGTTTAGTGTCTGTATACGCAAGTTGGTGAGAGAATAAAAGCTGAAACCACACCTTAACGATATCTCTATTTATGCAACTGCCTCAGGACACCCCAAAAACTTTGAATTTGAATATTTTCTTAAATAAAGCAATTACAATTACTATAAATCATATTCAAGTAAAGTAATGAGTAATGGGATTACTTTTCTTTTCAGGAATTAATCAATACAGTAATCCGGATACATTTTGAAATAAGTAATTAGACATTTGCAATGGATTATTTGTTTGAGTATCAACCTCAACACTGCTACATATTTTTAAGCAAAATTACTTTTTTAAGTATGAATTTTGGCAACTATATAGAGGCCTGAAAATAATATTTTCAATACTGTTTTATAATGAGAAACAATATACACTCACTGACAAAAAGAAATAAATAGAAGAATGCACACAGATAACAGCAATATCAGATTGCTGCAAAACTTGGCATGCAGTTATGTCTCAGTCAGATATGAAAATTATTACAGGTGTGGTCTGATTAGACCCTGGCTCGTCCCACAAGAAGGCGTAAAAGTCCTTCCCTGCTGCCCTATAAAAAGACTTTATAGAAGATGCTACTTTTGGGTAGTGTACCTCTTGGTGAGAGATGCTTGACTGCAAGACATGCCTCAACGACGCACTTGAGGACATTCTGCCCAGTTGACAGACTTTGAGAGGGGACCATCATTGAACTGTGAGAACCTTGCCATCTAGGCTGTTCTGACTTAGCTGCTAGGGGGTGTTGAAAGCAATGCTTCCATGTGGGCATGCAAATACACTGAATAGGCTCCTGATGACCCAGACAGACCAGCAGTAGAGTGGATTATTCGATCTGCTGCCAAGCACGAGTAGCCCCCACAGTTTTGTTGCCCGCCATTCAGACACGGGTGCGCTTTGTTTTCATGGTGCCCATTATGTGTCTTGCCATTGTCAGTCAGCCACTGTCACCTTTGTTTGCAGTTGTGTCGTGAATGAGAAATCTGGACTGCTATGGACTTGAACAGTGTTGTCTATAGCGACGAATCCAGGTTCTGTTTGGGTTCTGACAACAGTCGGGTTGAAGTATGGAGACTTCATGGCGAGCGCTTCAATCCTGCCATTGCTGTGGAGAGACATGCTGCCCCAACTGCTGGTGTGATGATCTGGGGAACCATCACATATTACAGCGGGTCAACCCTAGTAGTGATATGAGGGACACTAACAACTCAGCGATTTGTGCAGGCCATGTGTTGCTTCTCATAGTAGGGCTTCCATTTGGCATTTTTCAGCAGGATAATGCTCGCCCTCACACAGCAAGGGCTTCCCAGGAATGTTTCCATTTTCCAACACTTCCTTGGTTGCTAGATTTATCACCAATCGAGCATTTATGGGACCAGCTAGGATGTCAGCTTGGCAACCTATGAATGTGTAGGATCTCTAGGCCCAGCTTCAACATCTGTGGGCAAATGTGCCACAGGATACTATACGGAAGCTGTTGGTCTCCTCTTATCATTTTGCCCTAATATTGTAATCACTTGAGTATATCATCATTACATTCATGTATATGAAGTTTCCTTTGTTCCCAGCAACTCCTTCTTGGTGTTTTTTGTCAATGAGTATATTATGTTCACACATTAAAGCTGTAAGAACTTTGTATTTATCAGAAGCCCTTATCTACATCAACAATCCAAGGAACTAAGGGTTAAGGACTTTGTACAAGGGCCCAACAGTGGCAGCTTTTGTGGAACCAGGCCAGAACCTCGACTGTCTGGTCAGTAGACCATTACCTTAACCACTGAGTCACTATGGCCCTACTGAGAGCAACTCAGATAATTTGCTAATCAAAAAACGATCACAAACACAGTGCTTACCGATCACCTCAAGCCAATTGTATAGTATCCAGATTCTCCAACCCTGCATAGTAGCATTAATGGTTGTACACCCTTTAAGCAAAAGTTTTCCTAACTACTCCTTATTAAATGTTCTATCTGTTTCTTCTATCAGTGTAAAATAGTTACATCACTCGGCATTACTTTGCTGTTTTTCTCATCCCCGCATGCTCAGATCCATAAAAATCTTTCTTGGGCTTTGCAAAATGCTTAATGGTGCTAGTTCATAATTTATGACCAAAATGTCACAGTCATATTAAATATGCTGCTGGTTTAGAGCAATGCAGACATTTTTGCTCAAATATCGCATTGGTTTTTGGTGAGGAATCTAAAAAAGGCTTTTAAAGAGTTCAGCCATATGGGAACAGCGAGATCAGTGAGATCATTTGCAGTCTGCACGTGTTCAGATGACTGCAGTAGCCACCTTGGCTGAATGGGCATCCTTTCATTTACTTTAGATTTCCCAACACAAGCCTTACCACTATCTGACCGTCTTTCCATTAGTCCATTTGTTTACGTCACCGTGTGCCTGTGTGTAAATTTAGCCTTTATCAGGGCTTCTAGTCGCCACTGTACCTTCAGGCCGGGTGGTCTTTTCAGTTAAATACCAAATACACTAAGAGAATTGTTCTCCGAAGCACCAACATGATACTTGGGGAATGAGGAATTTGGGTGGTCCACTTTGGTCCTGCCAGCATACGGCTTAATGGAATGCTACCCTAAATGAGCTATCATGATACCTGCATAAGCTCTGGCACAAATAAATCTAGAGTATGCTCAGGAATTACAAGTAACTCAAATTTAATTATGGACATGAATAAATACGTATTGAAAGACAGAATGCCCTTCTTAAATGATCCTAAAATGACCCCAACGTAGACAGAGCACCATATATGAACACTAGAGGTAAGAACATTTCAGGATACCATTTTAGCATACAGATATACATTGTTGAATGACATTACCATCTGTGAAACAATTCATTGATCAACATGGTCATTGACCTATCATTACCATAGTCAGACAGTCTTTTTTAGTTCACTTGAAGAAACACTAATATCCAGAACAAGCAATGCAGTTTCACATTTTAAACACTTTAAACCTTTAAGTGGGTAAACCAGCATGGTGCTACTAGTAGGAAGTCACAGGGCTCAAATGACTGTCGCTTGGCACTTCTAGGTGTATGCCATGCTTGCTTGTAATGTTAAGAAGAGTACAAACTTCATTCATACAGTTTAGCAGATGCCCTTATCCAAAGCGATTTATCGTGGGTTCAGGGCCCAATTGATCCAATATTATTGTGGGTTAAGAGCCTTGGTGAATTACCCAACAGTGGTAGCTTAGTAGAGGTGGGATTTGAACCCTGGACCTTCTGGTCCATAGTCCAGTACCTTAACCGCTAGGCTACGGGAATTTTCACAAGCAAACTGAAAACATTTTCTTGAGAGCAATTTTCTTGTGAAATAAGTCCCCCGATGTCACGTCTATGCTAGTGTCTGTGTGTCCTAAAAGTGTTTGTGCGCAACATAACATAGTTCCTACTTACGCATTTAGTTAAAGCAAATGAAATCAATATTAATAAAAATAAATTAATTAAAAATATGTAAACAAAACTTCAAAGTATGACATTACATTATACATGACATTACATAGGTTATATTTTTGGTCGTAAAATACACATGCTAAACCTTTTTTTTTTTTTACCATTATTTGACAATTTGACCACCTGCCACAATGTCCATAGTAGACAGATTTTAATTCCTAAATACTACCTAATTATAATTTGTTCTAATTATTAATGCCTTGGTCATTAAAGTGAATGGGCGAAGATCGGATGGTCATTAAATAGCGCTTACTCTATAATTTTTCAGCAAGTGTTTTATTGAATTTTATTCTAAAATTGAATCCCTGTTCATTTTAATACGCTCTTCAATAATGATCGCGCTTATTTTGGTATTTTACCAGCCACTTTGAATCATTCTTAAGTTGGTAATGGAATTGTGATTATTTTGCCAGCCACTCATGTCCCAAATTAGTCATACCAACTGTACCACCTACCACTCTGCATCCTTCCTACCTAATATACACAATATTCTGTCCATGCTGCTCTTTAAGAGTCTAATCAAAGACTGATATAGTCTTATGATGCATCTATCAGGGTTAGCAGCCTTTTGATACTGAGCCATACTATGTCACTATTGGTGGATGCATCAAATTCATTCAGACAAAACGGCCATTCTAACCACAAGCACCCAAAGTTCTACCAGCTGCACTAGATTTAGTGATATAGCACTTTATTTGGCATACAAAGTAGCCAAGTAGCCATAGCAAGTAACCTTTTTCCAGGACTTTAAGACAGAAAACTGAGTAAATCTAAGGTGATAGATATACTCATTGGCAACAAAATGAGAATGAGAACGAGAACCTGCTATGGCTGCTATTGACTGCTATGGACTGGAAGCGTATTGTCTTTAGCATTGAATCCAGGTTCTGTTTGGGATCCAAGCTCTACAATCCTGCCTTTGCTGTGGACTGACACACTGCCCCAACTGCTGCTGTGATGGATAAGTATCTACAGGCCCAGCTGCAACATCTGTGGGCAAATGTGCTACAGAATACCATACAGAACCTGTTTCTCTCCAATGCCCATCCATATCTCATTATGTATCCAGGCTAGAGGAGGACTAACAGGGTAACTAGAGCCATCTTTCAATTGTACAGTTTTCCCCAATAAAGTTCTAATATTGTAATCACTTACACATATCATCATTACATTCATACGTATAAAGTTTCATTCGATTCCAGCAACACATTCTTGGTGAGATAGTTTTTTTTCAATGAGTGTACAAACAAACAAATGCTGAAGTTGTTGTTACATTTACATTTACAACATTTAGGAGACGCTCTTATCCAGAGCGACTTACAACTGATACAATCTTACAATCCAAGGGGTTAAGGGTCTTGCTCAAGGACCCAACAGTAGCAGCTTGGCAGAGGTTGGATTTGAACCCTGGACCTTCTGGTCCGTAGTCCAGTACCTTATCCGCTAGGCTACCACAGTCCCATTGTTATACACTGGTTAAAAAAAACTCGCATTGCTGATTCTCTCTCTCTCTTTTGGTAAATGTATCTGACATGTACCAGCACTGGCTTGGCTGGATGTGTATTGTAGGTCAATGATGTCACCATTTAAGCCAACATTGACAGTGGTTAGCTTTTTGCTTGCTTTAACCTGACTAGCTTTCACCTGGTGGCTACTGTTTTTTTTGTTTCTTATTCTGGTTAGAGAGCTCTGTCCCAATTTGCCCTTTGATTTCTGATGTTGTTTTACAAAATTAGCTCATTGGTAGTGTTGGGTATGGTTTGCTTTGCCCTGGTGCATGTTCTCATCTGTTTTCCCCTTCCCCTTACTCCCTCATCCATTTAGAACTATAAGCTACAATTAGTGAGCAGTCAGAACTACAGTTAGATCATTTTCACACAAAATCTATCCTATATAACCTATCTGTGGTCTGGAATCCAAGGAAAACGCATATCCCATTTAAACCCTGTATTTCAAATTTCATATCGTTTAGCACTTTATCATAAAAACAAAACTGGCTGTTATTAATGTGAGATTTCTTCCACTGAACATAGTTACTATGTAACGGAAAATGAATTTAACTAGCTCAATTTTTAACTTTTGGAAAATAATCTTCGAACCTGCCTTTTCCACAGCATCCCGAAGTTCATTTGTTTGAGACACAACATAAGGAAATTATTCGCAGTGGTGTTGGCAGACACTGACTCAATCTATCATTTCCATTTAAAGAGGCATTCAGTTGTGAAGTTTCTCTACGAGATTCTGTGCTTTTGAAGACAATTGACATTAAGTGAAAAAACATGTTGAAGTAATGTTACAGCCTGTTTTGCCATTGTGTCTTGATTTAACCACAGACCTCAGCTTTGATTTTGTATGCTTTTTTAATTTCTCATAGCTAGTTGGGATTAGTAGGACCTGATAAGTATAAGAACTAATCATTGTCTTTGAACAGGGAGTAGTTTTTTCTGTCTGTTGGAAAGATTTGGTACACTTACTGGGCTGTGTGAAACGTTACAAATGAGGACAACAGGTCTAAGTTAAGCAGAATGAAGTATAAGGTTCCAGAATCCAAATGTAATGTCCTCATATGGGGATACAGGATCTCAGGTTAAGAAAAGTATTTCAGGGGTAGTGAGGTAAGATAAAATATGATTAGTACTTAGTTCATATACTGACCTGCCAGCTACAGATTCAATTGTTCTTTATAGTTTACAGCTGGCTTCCTTCATTGCACCCAAACACGAAAGTCACCCAAAAGTATCAGTAGCATTATCCAGCACGTTTACATTCAAATCAGTTATATCATGACTAATTCTTCCAATCAGATGCCCTTTCAGAGTATCACTGATGAAAAGAACATTCCATGGGCTCCTACAAAGAGCATATCAGATAATAAAATGATCTAAAGATCACACTCTTGGCTCAGATGCAAGTATGCAAAAGTTGTTGGGATATTCAATCCTTAAAAGCTGTTGCTCTCACTGATGGAAGGAGGTTTTAGCTTAAAATCTCACAATACATGGCCAAGTTCATTCTTCCCTTAACACGGATCAGTCGTCCTGTCCTCTCTGCAGAAAAACAGCCCCAAAGCATGATGTTTCCATTTGGGATGCAACTCAGCATTCTTCTTCCTCCAAACACAACGAGTTGAGTTTTTACCAAAAAGTTCTATTTTGGTTAAGCAGGGGGACATGCCTGGTCCCTCTCAGCGTAGTGTGTTACTCATGGTAGCCTTTTTACTTTGGTCCCAACTCTCTGCAGGTCATTCATCAGGTCCCTCTGTGTAGTTCTGGGATTTTTGCTCACCGTTCTCATGATCATTTAGACCCCACATGATGAGATCTTGTGTGGGGCCCCAGATCGACAGAGATTATCAATGGTCTTGTATGTCCTCCATTTTCTTACAGTTGCTCCCACAGTTGATTTATTCACACCAACCTTCTTGCCTTTTGTAGATTCACTCTTTCCAGCCTGGTGCAGGTCTACAATTTTATTCCTGTTGTCCTTCGACAGCTCTTGGCCATGGTTGAGTTTGGAGTCTGACTGTTTGAGGCTGTGGACAGGTGTCTTTTATACAGATAACGAGGTCAAACAGGTGCCATTAATACAGGTAACGAGTGGAGGACAGAAGAGCTTCTTAAAGAAGAAGTTACAGGTCTGTGAGAGCCAGAAATCTTGCTGGTTTGTTGGTGACCAAATACTTATTTTCCACCATGATTTACAATGACTTACTGTATATGTATATTAATTTACTTAAATGTACACCATACACTGATCAGCCGTAATATTAACATCATTGACAGATAAAGTGAATGACACTAATGATTTCATGTTCTGAGTAATGTTCTGCTGGGAAACCTTGAGTCCTGACAGTCATGTGGATGTTACTTTGATATGTATCACCCATGTTCAGGAATGGTTTGAGAAACATGACAAAGAATGACCAAGGTGTTGCCCTGGCCTCAAAGTTCCCCAGATCTCAATCCAATCAACTGTTTGTGGGATGTACTGGACAAGCAAGTCTGATCTATGGAGGTACATCTAGCAACTACAAACCTGCTAATCTCTCCAAGTAAATTGACTTTCCTTATCTTGCAAGCTACATAGTGAAATGTAATCACAATTCTGGCTTCAAAAAGGCCATGAACAGCTTCCACAAGAAGCATATCAGTCTGGTGATTTGCAGAATGAAGGACTTTTACGTATCATATCACCATAAAAGTTAGAGATTTCATAGATTTCAAGGGTAACAATCTAACCAGGGTAGAAAAGAAGAAGAAGAAGGCCTAGATAAACTGTACAGAAACTACACGCCAAACAGATTTTTAGTTGCTTCTTTAATAGCCTATATCAGTGTTATGTGCATCAAAAAAGATGACTGGCGCTCTGTTGGTGCAGCAGTCCAATGCACAAGAATATCAACATAAGCTCCCAGCAATGCCTTACATCTGCAACCTGTATTCTTCATGATAGGGGCCAGTCACCATTCTCCCATGACACTGTGCAGGTCAAGTGGGGATAAAACATTTAAAAGGAGAGAAAACAAATTGAAACTGGCAACTAAACAGAGCAGCTCTTGTGGTTCACAGGTAAAACATAGCTGCCGGAAACAGCAGTTAATGAGGACCTGGGTTTGAACATCTGGGTAGGCTTGCAACGTGATGGTCAAGTTGTGCAGTTGCTGACTTTGGCATCTTTTCAGGGTGTACCTCTGCTGGGACCCAATTAATTCTGCAATTCTTGTGACCCTGAACAGGATATGTGGGGTAAAATGGGATACATTGCTTTGTAAATAAATATAAAATGTTAAATGGTGAAAAGCAGACTTTAGGCCGTGGATATCTGGAAAAGAGTAATGGGAAATGACAGGATTGGACTTTAAACATTTAATAAGATTATGTTTCCTTATGAGCCCTGCTGTGAAGAAAACCAGTATCTACAACCTTGTGACACTCGGTGTCTGCTTCTCTTTCACCCACCTCCATACACAAGAAAGGCTATTAGAGTGACATCATTTTCCTAATCAGTCTCAAGTGGTTCTTTCTATAGAGTCTAGCCAGAATAGCAGACACCATCCAGCTCAATAGTATGCACTGGACTGCCAGGACACCCATAGTCTAATCAGTACCACACAGACAGGACTGTGCTTATCTGTTCAACTTGAAGGCTCCTTTTGATTCACCCTCTTCAGGGGCTGTGCCCAAGGGAAGCTGGGTAAACGGGGGCTGACTGAGCAGTCTGTGAATATATACTAATGCAGCATGACGGAATTTGTTTGACAAGCAAGTGTAGACAAATTCATGGCAAGAGGCACTGAGTATTACATTCAGTCTGCTTGCAATCACATTCAGATAAGAGATGTAAAACCTAAACTCATAAATGACAGGGGCCAAGGATTTTGCTTTGCATTGTCTGGTTTTGTAGGAGAGATTGGATCCGGCTGAATTTATTTGGCAGGGGTGTATCACATTCACTGATTACATGGACTACACAGTTTTAGCAGTGCACTGACCTCCACTGGCCATTTAGTCATTTAGCAGAAGCTCTTATACAGAAAGAGTTACAACTGATACAATCTTAAAATGTACAACCTAAGCAATTGTGGGTTTGGGCTTTGCTCAAGGTCTCAACTGGCCGCTTGGCAGTGCTGGGGCTTGAAACCTTGACTTTTTGTCCATAGTCCAGTACCTTAAACGCTACACCACCACAGTCCCACAGACCCAGAACATACATGTTAGTTAAAAGACTAGATATATTTTACATTTACAGCTTTTAGCAGACACGGGCAGTATGGTGGTCCAGTGGATGGCATCACAGTTATAGAGATTCTGGTTAAAATCTCAGCCTGGCTACTTCCTATGTGCAGTTTGTATGTTCTGCCTGTGTCTGCATGGGTTGTCTCCTGGTACTATGGTTTTGTCCTACATTCAAAAGATGTGTTAGGTCAATCAGCATCTCTAAAATGTCCCATGTGAGTATGTATGCCCTGCAATGAACTGGCCCTCTACAGAGGGTGTTCCTCTGCCTTCGTCAAACTAATTTAAAGGTCCAAGTTGGGCCTCCTTTTGCCTTCAGAGCTGCCTTAATTCATTGTGGGATAGATCCAACAAGGTGCTGAAAACCTTCTTCAGATATTTTGTCCACATTGATATAATACCATCATGCAGCTGTTGCAGATTTGTGATGTGATTGTGATGTGGACCTGTTCCACCACATCCTAAAATGATTCATTTGGCCTGTGATCTGGTGATGGTGGAGGCCGTTTGAGTAAAGTGAACTCATTGTCATGTTCAAGAAACAGTTTGAGATGATTTGAGCTTTGTAACTTGGTGTGTTATCCTGCTGGAAGTAGTCATCAGTAGATGGTACACTGTGGTCATAAAGGGATGGACATGGTCAGCAACAATACTCATCAACAGGCAGTGGCATTTAAACAATGTGCAAATGGTATTAAGGGGGCCAAAATGTGCCAAGAAAATACCTGCCACATTACACTACCACCAGCCTGAACTGTTGATACATGCCAGGATGGATCCATGCTTTCATGTTGTTCACTTCAAATTCAGATCATCTGAACACTGCAGCAGAAATCAAGATTTGTCAGGCTAGGCAACATTTTTCCAATCTTCTGTTGTCCAATTTTGGTGAACATGTGTGAATTGTAGCCTCAGTTGTCTATTCTTAGCTGACAGGAGTGGCACCAGGTGTGATGTTCATCTGCTTCGGCTTCGCTCAGGCTGTTTCCTTCATCGGCTCCAGTCCCACCATGCCTGGGCTGCACCGGGGGAATGGTGGCTCTTGCTTGGCTGGGGACGAAGTGTCGCCAAGTAGCCAAGGACTACTTAATGCCGATGTGCATATTTTACATTTTATTTGAACTATCACTCCAAGACTTTAGATAAATTAGTTTCATTCTTAGATGTATCATCTACGCCACCCAAGGAGGTTGGGTCAATTTTTGAGTCTTGGTTCTCCCAAGGTTTCTTCCTCATAACACTTAAGGAGTTTTTCATTGCCACTGTCGCCCTAGGCTTGCTCAATTTGGGATTGAACATAGATATTAGGAGATCATCTAAAATTGTAAAGTTGCTTTGAGACAATGCTCCATTGTAAAAAGCGCTATATAAATAAATCTGACTTGACTTGATCTCTGCTGCTGTAGCCCGTCTGCATCAAGGTTTGACGTTGTGCATTCAGGGATGCTCTTCTGCATACCGTGGTTCTAAGGAGTGGTTATTTAAGTTACCGTTGCCTGTCTATCAGCTCAAACCAGTCTGTCCATTCTCCTCTGACCTCTGACGTCAACAAGGCATTTTCATCCAGAGAACTGCTGCTCACTGGATACAGTAGTTTCTCTGTTTTGGACCATTCACTAAAAACCCTAGAGATGGCTGCGTGTGAAAATCTCAATAGATTAGGAGTTTCTGAAATAGATTAGGAGTTTCTCTTAAATCACCTTTCTTCCTCATTCTGCTGCTCAGTTTGAACTTCAGCAGGCTGTCTTGACCATGCCTACATGCCTTAAAGCATTTCTACCATATCATTGGCTTATTAGATATTTGTGTTAACACATGTTGAACAGGTGTACCTAATGAAATGGCCAGAGGATGTATTCAACTGAAGATTATGGGCCGACAGTGGAGGCTTGGCAGCATTTGTGTTTGAACCTTCAACATTCTGGTTAGTAGTAATTTAACTTCTAACCACATGGTACAGCCCATTGTTAAATCAGCTCTAACAGCTTAATAATGTACACAAAGTAACCAGGATGATGGTTGGCATTTTCTCAGGTATGCTGGTATACATTTACTGACTGTATTCCATCTGTTGTTCCAAACAACTCATCATCTCCCCTCTACCCATCCATCAGTGTAAAGCAATGGTTCACAACCTTTTATCAGATAGGACACAATAGTGGCTTTAAGTCTGCACACAAGCATTGATGTATAGTAATGGTAGGCCTAAGGTACAGAAATGTGAGTTGTATTTATATGTTGCATGCCACAGAGAGCCCATGAGCAGCCAATGTTACAGAAACCATTACAGGACCGTCGCTGTTCCGGTAATAATTAATAGTTCAGATAATAAACATGTAAATGTATAACATTTAAGTTAAAGTTTTGTTTACTTATTTCTTTATTTTTTCACATTTTAAGACCAGCCTGGCTGGAGGTCACGACTGTGACTTGAACCTGGGCCACCATGGTGGCGGGAAGGAATATTACATTATTTAATCATTTAGCAGATGCCCTTATCCAGAGTGACTTGCTACTGATACACTTGTACAATCCAAGCAAGTGTGGGTTAAGGGTCTTGTTCAAGGTCCCAACAGTGGTAGCTTGGAGTTTGAATCCCAAATCCCAATCCCAAATTGGAGTTTGAATTCCACATTTAACTACTAGCCTACCATAGTCCTCAGTATGTCCCGTTCAGGTTGCTGACTAGACATTACCATAGACATTCAGTCTTTTTAGGCTACTGTAAATGTCAATAAAAAGCTTATTTTTGGATATGTGAAACGAATCAGTGTTGCCAGTTCCCATGATACACAAGCAACCAGGTCTATGGAAACAAAAGAATCAAACTGGCTCAAAACAACAACAAAAATAACAGACCTACTACAGCGTGAGACCACTTGGGGGAAAAAAAAATCTATATTTGCCCTTTAACTAGAGATTGAACAAAACCAATTTGTACGAATATTGAAGAGAGAAGAGAGACAGGATCAGGGAACAAGCTCAAATAATCAACTACACTTTAGAACAAGCCCCAAAAACCTGCAGCCTGCAACTACCAATATTTGTAAGCTAGTTTATAGAAAAATATGCCCAAAGTCCCTTAAAGGAAACTGACCTGAAGAACTTCCGTTCTTAAATCCCAGTTTCAGCTTTGGATCCAAAGCACTGATGGGCTGTTGGTGTGACGAACTGTTTACAGCCACAACATTCCAAGTTCAAAGTTTTTATGTCCTATTATAGCTTATTAGAATTGTTAAGACCTCAGTCTTTAAAGTGAATGAACATTGATCGGATGGTTGTTAAATACGCATACCCATATTAGATTGCACAATGACTACCAGACTATATGATATACAGTATAAAATGCAACCAGATATTCATTAACATTCACATTTACAGCATTTAGCAGATGCTCTTACCCAGAGCGACTTACAACTGATACAGTCTTACAATCCAAGCAATTGTGGGTTAAGTGTCTTGCTCAAGGACCCAACAGTGGCAGCTTGGCAGAGGTTGGATTTGAACCCTGGACCTTCTGGTTCATAGTTCATCTACCAACATACCAGGATCGTAGTAGGACCTAGAGGTGGGAACCAACCCTGGACATGGTGCTGGTCCATCACACAGCACACACATACATACTGTTCAGTAAAATCATTTTATTGTAAGAAAGGCATAACTACAAGTTGGTAATTACTTACATTAGTCAATACAAACATTTAAAAACAATAGATTTTAAAAATTGGACAGCAGATTGATGTCTACATTCCAGCCAATGTGACACTTGCTAGAAATACAGGATGTTTTGTCATACCTCATGGTACAGTGGAGCCAGAAAGAATTCAGTGGCACTGCCAAGTCACTCTTGGATGAGCCCACTCACTGAAAGTAAATGGACGGGCACATTGCGTAAGAGGAATTTGCAACACATTCAGAAACAAACATTTAGGCAGAAAGAGTGAGTAAATGTAATCCTTAAAGTGTCAAGCACGCAATGTTTTTTATTGTGTCTCACTTTCACAGACTGAACAGCAAGATGTGCCAAAACAGGACTGAATTGAACGTTGACCAGACATTACCATAGTCACATATTCCTTTTATGCTAGTGTAATGTAAAGGGTATTTTTGCAAGAAAATTGCATACAAAATATGCGTCAGAGATACCACTGAAAACATGAGTGGAATGTTACAGCATCCCTAATGCAGTCACATTTTTAATTTTTAAAAACTCATAATAATTATAGAAAAACACAGTAATGTAGTGTTACAGCACTGTCTAGGGGAAAGCCATAACACTTATGAGGTCCTGTTATTTTTGTTTGACGGAAGCCAAAAATACCCACTGATATACTGTATTGCAAACAAGACAGAAGATCAGCCAGATGAAACAGAAACTCAATGAGTGAATGTGAACAGTTTTATAGTTATAGGTTAGAGAGAAAATACAGGTAGATGTTGGGGACAATTTAAAGGACTTACAATAGGACCGGCACATACACGTACAAATGCCCATTTACAGCTTGGTACAATGAGTAGCGGAAAGTCATCCACACAAACACAAAAAACTTACACAAAAAAGTCTCTAAACATAAGAACTGTCTCTACAGTGGTGCTTGAAAATTTGAGAACCTTTTACAATTGTACATATTTCTGCATAAATATGACATAAAAACATCATCAGATTTTCACACAAGTCCTAAAAGTAGTATAAAAGAACCCAGTTAAACAAATAAGACAAAAATATTATACTTGGTTCATTTATTTATTCAGGGAAAATTATCCAATATTACATATTAGTGAGTCGCAAAAGTATGTGACCCTTTGCTTTCAGTATCTGGTGTGACCCCCCTGGTGCAGCAATAACTGCAGCTAAACGTTTCCTGTAGCTGTTGATCAGTCTGCACACCGGCTTGGAGGAATTTTAGCCCATTCCTCCATACAGAACAGCTTCAGCTCTGGGATGTTGGTGGGTTTTTCTCACATTAACTGCTCGCTTCAGGTCCTTCCACAGCATTTTGATTGGATTAAGGTCAGGACTTTGACTTGGCCATTCCAAAACATTAACTTTATTCTTCTTTAACCATTCTTTGGTAGAATGACTTGTGTGCTTAGGGTCGTTGTCTTGCTGCATAACCCACCTTCTCTTGAGATTCAGTTCATGGACAGATGTCCTGACATTTTCCTTTAGAAACCATGATGCTACCACCACCATGTTTTACAGATGGGTTAAGGTTCTTATGCTGGAATGCAGTGTGTCCTTTCTCCAAACATAACTCTTTTCTTTTAAACCAAAAAGTTCTACTTTGGTCTCAAAAAATTCTAAAGAGTTCACAAAGTTTCAAGCACCACTGTAGTCTGCATGTGAGCTAACAAGCAAACAAGCACACGTCTGTTTAGGAAATCAGCTTTCGAGTGAATGACTGACTACTTCTCTTAAACTCAAACTCCTACCTTTGCTTGTAGATCCACAGCACTAATTGACTGTTGAGGTGACCAGCTGTTTGGCCACACAGTCCACAGATAAGAAACAGAATGGATGTTAAATGGCACATACCTGTATTATAATCCTTGCCTGCATTCACAAGAATGGAGCTGAGAAGTATAGCGAGAATAATAATAAGCACTCTGATTAAAACATGTCTAATACGTTAATGGATTCTTTTTTGACATTCATTTTCCTACAGACCTGTGTGCAGTGTATGAAAGACATTTGGATTGCATGTAGCAAGACTAGGGTAAATTGGGGTATTTAATCTGATCAGTCATAGTCAGTCAAATGTGGACACAAAACAACAACAATATCCAACATAAATTTAAAAAACATTAAATATGGGTGCAGATACCATTGTGAAATCGGAGTCTGACAAACTTATAGGGACAATGGTCAATTCAGCGTCCAGATAATATATAATAATAGGAGGAATGTGTGGTTTAATTAAATCCTGCTGCGGATTAAATTATACTCTATCAGTCCATCCAGGCTAAGTCTGACTGACCATCCACAGTAGCATGAACAAACAAGAATGGTGAGTCTAGAATGAAAGCATGAATAAAAACGAGGCAGGACAATTAATGCTTCATTTCAGCAAGTTTCATTATTGATGCATGACCTAATTAAGCTCTTTTGTGCCCAAGAATGTCCATTTTTCAGTGTCTGAGTGTTTGAGTTCCCACAGCACAGCTCAGTCTCCTGTGATAAAATCAGACAATTATGAATAAACAGCTTGATAATGTGCCTAAGAAAACAAATGCATACATGCATTGCATTTTTAATTGGTTCTGTTGTACTGGCAAGCTATTTTTTTTGAAAGCCAGGGGTTTCTTCCAATAAACACCTGTTTTGACAACAATATTGAATATTTAAATATGTCAGTTGTATAAGCCTTCATGATGACTTCAATAATGACCGCTCAAAGACAGAATAGCAAATAACTACAACCTGTACAACTGCACATGTCAAGAACTAGGGTATGCAGGTAAGCGTCATTAAGTGACCATCCGATCAACGTCTGTTTGCTTTAACGAGTGAGGTCTTTTAACTAATTATAACAGGAAATAAAATGTGTCTTTAAACTCCTGCAGTTGTAAATAGCTGGTCAAATTAAAAAAGGTTTTGCATGTGTATTTAAACTGCCATAAATATTATTTATTTACATTACATTTACAGCATTTAGCTGACGCCCTTATCCAGAGCGACATGTATTTTCCCTAGTAGACAAAACCTCATGTTACTACAAATAAGCAATAGCCCAAGAACACAATCCAGAACCAGAACCTGCTTGAATGTCAATTTATGTCATGCTTTGATTTATGTGATGCTTTGAGTACATATTTTTTATTTCATTTATTTTCATGAACATTGATTTAATTAGCATTAACTGCTTGCGTAAGTAGGAACTACAGTACGGTCTGTGTTGCACACTGTCTCTTTTAGGTGTTGCAATTCACTCTGCTAAAAGTGTTTAAATTGTGTTTAAATGGCCTGTTCTGGAAATTAGGTTTTCTTCAAGTGGACTCATTCCTTCTTGGTTGTGTGCAGCCAGCGAGGTATGCTTTTTAATCTTTATATTCCATCATGCACGTTTAGAACTTGGTTCTACAGTGAGTGTGATTGTTGATGTTTTCTTGTTCTGTACATTTTCATGTATTTGAACAGTTTGCTGATGGATTTGCTGACTTTGTAGTGCAAAAGAAGAATAAATCCACCAGTAACTGAAGAACCACAGTGTTGTTAATTTCCTGGAGGGAGTGATATGTTTAAGCCGTAGATGCTGTTCAGATGGTTGCATCCAGTGGTATCTCTGATGCAATAATGCATTGTTTGCACACAGTTCTTTTGTGAAAATACCCTTTATATTTATGCTGCTACAGTAGCATAAAATGACTGTGACTATGGTAATGTCTGGTGAGGTCAACATCCAGTTTGGTAAACGACCTGTTCCACAGAACATAATGTGGTCATTAAAAGGTGCATACCTGTATTAGAAGGTGACTGAATAGTCGTTTCTTGTATTCCATGTGGTAGAAATGGGCAAGTGTAAAAATCTGAGCAGCTGTTACAAGTGGGAGATTGGTATGACATGATGACTGGGTTAAAAAAGAGTTGTGGGATGCTCTGGGTCAGTACATTATGACAGTGTACTGAGTAGGGACAACCCACAAACTAGTGACAGAGTGTTGGGAATCCATAACTTGAGTGTAACAAAGGATATCATGTTTTATCCGATCAGACATACTGTATGGACTTGTATCTTGTATCTTGAACAAATCATGATTATAATCACTTGACTTCACCTGTTTGAAATCACATCATACATTTAGTTTTATACCTCATTACTAGCCATAAATTGCCCTCGTCCCAACTTTTTTTGGAATGCATTGCAGGCCTGAAATGCAGGAGTGGATGTTTATTAACTAATAAACTCCAGGTACTGACCAGGCCCAACCTTGCATAGCTTCTGAGATCTGACTAGATCGGGCATTCTCAAGGTGGTTAACAAATAAAATGAATTGATCGGGCAAAGCATTAAATATCCTGGGTTCATACTGGGTTCAATGAAATAAAAGTCAATGTACATATACAGTGGTGCTTGAAAGTTTGGGAACCCTGTAGAATTTTCTATATTTCTGCATAAAAATGACCAAAAACATCCTAAAAGTAGATAAAGAGAACCCAGTTAAACAAATGAGAGAAAAATATTACACTTGGTCATTTATTTATTGAGGAATATGATCCAATATTACATATTAGTGAGTGGCAAAAGTATGTGAACCTCTAGGATTAGCAGTTAATTTGAACGTGAAATTAGAGTCAGGTGTTTTCCATCAATGGGATGACAATCAGGTGTGAGTGGGCACCCTGTTTTATTTAAAGAAGGACGTATCAAAGTCTGCTCTTCACAACACATGTTTGTGGAAGTGTATCATGGCACGAACAAAGGAGATTTCTGAGGATCTCAGAAAAAGAGTTGTTGATGCTCATCAGGCTGGAAAAGGTTACAAAACCATCTCTAAAGAGTTTGGGCTCCACCAATCCACAGTCAGACAGATTGTGTACAAATGGAGGAAATTAAAGACCACTGTTACCCTCCCCAGGAGTGCTCGACCAACAAAGATCACTCCAATACCAAGGCATGTAATAGTTTGTGAGGTCACAAAGGACTCCAGGGTAACTTCTAAGCAACTGAAGGTCTCTCTCACATTGGCTAATGTTAATGTTCATGAGTCCACCATCAGAAGAACACTGAACAACAATGGTGTGCATGGCAAGGTTGCAAGAAAAAAGCCACTGCCCTCCAAAAAGAACATTAGCAAACTGCAGATTAGCAGCAAAGATCACGTGGACAAGCCAGAAGGCTATTGGAAGAATGTTTTGTGGATGGATGAGACCAAAATATAACTTTTTGGTTTAAAAGAAAAGCGTTATGATTGGAGAAAGGAAAACACTGCATTCCAGAATAAGAACCTTATCCCATCTGTGAAACATGATAGTGGTAGTATCATGGTTCGGCCTTGTTTTGCTGCATCTGGGCCAAGACAGTTTCCATCATTGATGGAACAATGAATTCTGAATTATACCAGAGAATTCTAAAGAAAAATGTCAGGACATCTGTCCATGAAGTGAGTCTCAAGAGAAGGTGGGTCATGCAGCAAGACAACGACCCTAAGCACACAAGTCATTCTACCAAAGAATGGTTAAAGAAGAATAAAGTTAATGTTTTGGAATGGCCAGGTCAAAGTCCTGACCTTAATCCAATTGAAATGTTGTGGAAGGACCTGAAGTGAGCAGCTAATGTGAGGAAACCCACCAACATCCCAGAGTTGAAGCTGTTCTGTACGGAGGAATGGGTTAAAATTCCTCCAAGCCGGTGTGCAGGACTGATCAACAGTTACAGGAAACATTTAGTTGCAGTTGTTGCTGCACAGGGGGGTCACACTGAAAAACATACTTTTGCCACTCACTAATAAGTAATATTAGATCGTTTTCCTCAATAAATAAATAACCAAGTATGTTTTTTTCTCTCATTTGTTTAACTGGGTTCTCTTTATCTACTTTTAGGACTTGTGTGAAAATCTGATGATGTTTTAGGTCATATTTATGCAGGAATATAAAAACATTGTAAAGGGTTCCCAAACTTTCAAGCACCACTGTAAGGAGCACTGCATTTTTTAAATATTTGCATTTTCCATACTGTCCCAACTTTTTCCTTTTTTGAGGTTGCAACGTTGCATGACATTAGTGTTAGTGTTACAACTGTGCATTTCAAAACTGTTAAACCATTGACCCTGAAGCACTAAACCTGACCTTGGTGTTGTTAATGAAGTGTCTACCAACCACTGGATCTGGACCTTGAAGGAATGGAACAAAGTCATTTAGTTATATGATCCCCCTGTGATGTGAAGTTCAGCAGTGAAACAGTGGGTCCGAGCATTTAAGCGGACATCAGTTTAACACCTGTCACCTACATCACTGCAGACCAGGTGGTAATAATGGTTTGGCTCGTGGGGTGCATATTTAAACTGTTTATTATATTATATGACACAAAGTTACATAAATGAGCTTTCCCAACCAACTGCTGTGAGTCATATTTATATGGATGAAAAATGATGTGCTTTTGTGTGGAAATTGTTGGAGCAGAACATGTGGATCCTGCCTGAGCTGCACCATGCCAGAAAAGGATTTTATAACATATCAGTCAGATGATGTTGCAACCAAGTGCATGCTGTTTATTTCTTTATTTAGCCTCCTTTTAGTATAAAACCTTTGACTTTCATTATGCATGATGTGTTTGAATTGTAAGGAAAAAGGGTTTGTCACCTAAAGGCAGCATTGTGCAATAAGGGATATGTGAATGTCAAAGCACGTTTATTGACTTTTAAACTACCTTGAATCCCTTTAAGAACAGTGACAAAAGATTCTGAGAAGAAGTCATTAAACTATTGTTGAAGGTAAGAAGCGTAAAAGTTCCATTTCACAGAAACAAGTAAAGCTTTGTGCATCACATAGCATTGGATTTCAGATAAAAAAACAAACCATTTTTAATTTCAGTAGTAATGTGTTTGACCTATGATTTGTGCTATCTACAGTTCAGTTCTCACTCAAATATAGTGGTATCTCGATTCTTATCGTTAATTTGTTCCAAAATTCTCCCATAAGGAATAATGTAAAGTGAATGAATCCATTCCAGACCCCCAGAAAATCCACACTGTATAAGGCATTATATGCATTGATAGAGTTGTATTGTGCAGGTGCTCCCTGATTTATGATGGGGATATGTTCCAACAAATCCATCATAAGTTAAATGTAACATGAACTGATAAGTTGAATATAGTCTATTATGTATTATAGTGGAGCATATTACACATTAACACTTACATGAACACTTATATTAACTGACAGATGGCCAACATAATAAACACAAAGCTTATTTAATAATAAAGTGTTGAAAAATCTCATGTAATTTAGTGAGTATTGGATTGAAAGTGAAAAGTAAAAGCAAGACATTTACTCTATTGGTGAACTTAGAGTGCTAGCATAGCTGCTAATGCTAACTGCAGCCTGTGTTCTGGAGGTTTCAGTTCCTTTTGTTTGGCTGTCACTATTTTAGCACCCATAGGGAATTATTTGCTCTAGGCATACAGTACTGTAGATGTAAAAATAAAGACACAAGGAACACAGCAGAGAGCTTCACTGAGCAAGAGTTATTGTGAATCTGAATCACTGTGAACTGAATTGTGAATCATAACGCTTTTCTTTTAAACCAAAAAGTTCTATTTTGCTCTCATCCGTCCACAAAACATTCTTCCAGTAGCCCTCTGGCTTGTCCACATGTTCTTTAGCAAACTGCAGACAAGCAGTAATGTTCTTTTGTGAGAGCAGTGGCTTTCTCCTTGCAACCCTGCCATGCACATCATTGTCGTTCAGTGTTCTTCTGATGGTGGACTCATGAACATTAACATTAGCCAATGTGAGAGAGGTCTTCAGTTGCTTTGAAGTTACCCTGGGGTCCTTTGTGACCTCGCCAACTATTACACGCCTTGCTCTTGGAGTGATCTTTGTTGGTCGACCACTCCTGGGGAGGGTAACATGGTCTTGGATTTCTTCCATTTGTACACAATCTATCTGACTGTGGATTGGTGGAGTCCAAACTCTTTAGAGATGGTTTTGTAACCTTTTCCAGCCTGATGAGCATCAACAACTATTTTTTTTGAGGTTCTCAGAAATTTCCCTTGTTCATGACATGATACACTTCCACAAACGTGTGTTATGAAGAGCAGACTTTGATAGATCCCTGTTCTTTAAATAAAACAGGGTGCCCACTCACACCTGATTGTCATCCCATTGATTGAAAACACCTGACTCTAATTTCACATTCAAATGAACTGCTAATTCTAAAGGTTCACATACTTTTGCCACTCATTAATATGTTTTCCTCAATAAATAAATGACCAAGTATAATATTTGTGTCTCATTTGTTTAACTGGGTTCTCTTGTGTGAAAATCTGATGATGTTTTAGGTCAATATTTATACAGAAATATAGAAAATTCTAGGGGTTCGCAAACTTTCAAACACCACTGTATTTCAGTGTTTGGTTCAGCTCATTGTCTGCTGACAGCAACCCAGTTGCAGTTTACTGGCAAAGGAGGTTAGATTATCATTAAAAAATCTTATGGTACTTCATGGAGTCCAGGAATCCATAAATTCTGACTAGGGCTTTAGAAGACTTTTAAGACTTATTTGTAGAGTAACAGCTCCACAGATATGTTATGTTTATTTTCTGTATTGCAATTTTAACATGAAGCAGAACTTTAGTGTCTTTTGCCAAAAATCTCTCTTTTTGGACCCAGTTTTTTTTCAAATCTCCAGTCATGAACTCCAGCAAGGAGTTCTTAAGGAACACCCTCCAAAGAGCTTTGCTGGAATAGAGACGATGTGTAATAGTTGATTTGTAAGGTAGCATGTACAATCAAGGCTGATAGAAATAAGACACACATTCCTGCTTGAACCCATGCACACCACGAACACATGAACCACACACACCTGACAGATGGATGACCTCCTCGGTCTGCCAAGTCCTATAAATCTGCTCCAGTAAATTTGCCGCTAATGTAAAATAAGCTGTCCTGTCTAGTCTCAAGTGGGCTGAGGACGAGGACTGAGACAGACATCCATGCAAGTTGTGCTTTATTAACTGCCATGGTGCAAAATACAAGTGATACATAAGTATGGAGACAACAGTGTCTCAGTGTAGACAGACAAAGGTTATACGGCTAAGCTAACATAAACAATGAGACACTGGGCTAGGCTGAAGTGCAGAGATACACAGAGCTAGACGCTAACACAAGGAAACAGCACAGAAGCTAACGCTAACAATAATCAGACACAAAAGACAGACTAATGATAAGAAGGACAATACACCACAGATCTAAACACTAGAACAGGAGTACATTAGTACACAGTACAGAAAGCCACAGCAGAGGACATATATATATATATATATATATACGTATATATATATATATATATATATATACGTATATATATATATATATATATGTATATATATATATATCAATAATACAAGGCAGAAAAACATATAAGAAAAAGGAATAAATAAACCATAAACAGGAGCAAGAACAGCTAGGAACCAGAACAACACCATAGCTGTTAATTGATGCAAGCATATTAAAAACCCCTCTGTCAGCATTTAGCCGACTTACAATTGATACAGTCTTACAATGCAAGCAATTGTGGGTTAAGGGCCTTGCTCAAGGACCCAACAGTGGCAGAGGTGGGATTTGAACCCTGGACCTTCTGGTCCATAGTCCAGTACCTTACCCACAGTCTCACAAAAGTCCCACAGAAAATGGATTGTTTGGAGTGATAAATCAGAAATGAAATCATGCCAGCTCCCCCTGTTTCAAACAGTAAACATTACTTCACCAATGGCAAATACTGAACATGGGTAACTTTGCCAATAAGATTTATTTATTTATTTATTAGATATAAGATTTAAGATTTACTAAGGAAAATTCAGAGGCACAGTGGTGATAATCTAACCCTGGCATTACTGGCTCTTCTCGTGTTGACTTAGGATGCCATGCCTCCAAAACTGTTACCTGCTGGATGACACGTTTTTATTATATTCCTATATATATATATATATATATATATATATATATATATATAGGACAACCTTATCCAGACCGACTTACAACTGATAGTCTTGCAATGTACAATCCAAGCACTTGAGGTTTAAGGGCCTTGCTCAAGGGTCCAACAGTGGCAGATTGGCAGTGGAGGAGCTCAAATCCTCAACTTTTTTGTCAGTAGTCCAGTACCTTAGCCACTAAGCCACTGTTGCCCTCATTACAACTGTGCATTTCAAGGCCTGGAAAATATTAGATGTAATATAATTCTGATAGTCAACATGGTGGTTCTTAAAGACCTTACTTTGACTAAGATCAAATAGTTATGGCCTGATGATTGGGTCAGAGCATGTCCAAAATGGGCAGGCTTTTGGGGTGCTGCCAGTCAGCAGAGGTGAGTGCATACTGTGGTATTGAGATAAGTTGCAGACATTTTTAATGCTTGTTATAGAGGAATATGTCAACACAGTGCTTTGCACCCTGCTGAATATGGGGTTGCTTAGCCGCAGACCAGTCAGGGAGCTAACCATGCCAGCTCCTGTCCAACTGCAAAAGCAATGGGCATGCGAGTGTCAAAACTGGACATTGAAGCAGTGGGAAAAGGCAGTCTGAAAAAGGTCTGTTTTTGTTTACTTTATTATGGATGTGTGCCATTTATCTTGGGAAGTGATGGCAGAAATATGCACTGTGGAAAGAAGACATGGCGTGGGCAGTGTGTCATGCTATGAACAAAGTTTTACTGGGAAACCCTGGTTCCAGACAGTTTCTCTGCAAGACTGACACATGCCACCTACCTAAACACTGTTGCAGACCAGGTGGTCATAATGTTTTGACTCACTGGTGTATAAACCATTCACAGGATCATGAATGAAATACAATTAACAGTATACAGTGTGAAATGATGTCTACAGGTTGGTTTGAATACACAGCCTTATACACCCTTTTAATCTGACACTCGTAGAACCTAAGATAAGTTAAGACACTGTGAAATTAACAAGAACCAGGCCTGGAAACTCTAAATTTTTATTATTTAATAAAAGGCCTAGATGACAGCCGGGGATGTGCAAACCACATTGTTAATCAAAGGTAACAGCTGTACTGTCCTTTTGTCTCCTTGCAAATGCTCACTTTCACTGGCCATTAAAAACAGGCATACCGTCATCTCTCTGTATAATTTTTTTTTACAATAAGAAAGTCAGAAAGTGCAGAAGCCCTTCATTATTCCTGGTCAAAGATAAATGAAAGTACACAGGTGCAAGAAAAATCTCTCAGGAAGAGCTTGTTACGTAATAAAGTTTCCGTATTTTACTGACATTCTTGAGAAGCTGCTCATTCGTGGAGCTCCCGAATTGTCATGTTTAGGAAACGAGCGAGGACTGCCAAGGACATTATGATTGTAAAACGGACCCCAGTTGCAGCTGGTTTGCCTAAAAAAGAAAGGTTTGAGACAGCACACTTGTTTAGAGCCCTGTCTTGCACATTTGACCTGCTCTGTTTCTTCACCTAGCCATAACCCGTCTTGACAGGGAGAGGTCATAGCTGTGAATCAATGAGCCAAGTGTGACTGCAGAGGTTAAGATACTGGACCATTTGCAAGCAGTTTAAAGGGTCAGGTCCCAGCACTGCCAAGATGCCACTATAGGCCCTTGAAAAAGGAAGGCTCTTAATCACTAGCAGCATGGGTTGGATCAAGACTCATATATTGCTTAATTACAGTGCCTTCGTAAAGTATTCGGCCCCCTTGAACTTTTCAACCTTTTGCCACATTTCAGGCTTTCAGGCTTTAAACAGGAATTTTTGTGTGAAGAATCAACAACAAGTGGGAACACAATCGTGAAGTGGAACGAAATTTATTGGATATTTGAAACTTTTTTTTAGAAATAAAAAACTGAAAAGTGGGGCGTGCAAAAAATTATTCGGCCCCCTTGCGTTAATACTTTTGTAGTGCCATGTTTTGCTGCGATTACAGCTGCAAGGTAGTTTGGGGTAAGTCTCTATCAGTTTTGCACATCGAGAGAATGAAAGTTTTGCCCATTCTTCCTTGCAAAAAAGGCTCGAGCTCAAGGGCTTCAGTGAGGTTTGGATGTGAGAGCGGTTTGGTTTTCAGCTCTTTCCACAGATTCTCGATTGGATTCAGGTCTGGGACTTTGAACTTGGCCATTCTAAAACACCTGGATACGTTTATTGTGAACCACTCCATTGTAGATTTTGCTTCATGTTTTTGGAATCATTGTCTTGTTGGAAAGATAAATCTCCGTCCCGTCAGTTACTTCTCCCCAACAGGTTTTTTTCAGGAATGCGGTCCTGTATTTGGCTCCATTTCCATCTTCCTTCATCATTTTTAACCATCTTCCCTGTCCCTGCTGAAGAAAAGGCAAGCAGGCCCAAACCATGATGCTGCCAACCATCATGTTGACAGTGGGGATGGTGGTGCGTCAGGGTGATGAGCGGGGGGTGTTGCTTTTATGCCAAACAATAACGTTCTGCATTGTGGCCAAAAAGTTCGTCTGACCAGAGCACCTTCTTCCACATGTTTGGTTTGGTGTGTCTCCCAGGTGGCTTGTGGCAAACTTTTTATGGATATCTTTGAGAAATGGCTTTCTTCTTGCCACTCTTCTATAAAGGCCAGAATTGTGGCAGTGTATGACTGATTGTTGTCCCTATGGACAGAGTCTCCACCTCAAGCCGTAGATCTCTGCAGTTCATCCAGAGTGATCATGCTTGGCCTCTTGGCCGAAATCTCTGATTCAGTCGTCCTCCTTGTTTGAGCTGACAGGTTTAGAGGGACGGCCGGGGTCTTGGTAGATTTGCAGTGGTCTGATACTCCCTTCCATTTCAATACTTGATCGCTTGCACAGTGCTCCTTGAGATGTTTAAAGCTTGGGAAATCTTTTTGTATCAAAATCCGGCTTTACAAAACTTCTCCCACAACAGTATCTCTCGGACCTGCCTGGTGTGTTCCTTGGTCTTCATGTGCTCTCTTCGCTTTAAACAGAACTCTGAGACTATCACAGAGCATTGTGCATTTATACGGCAGACTTGATTACACACAGATGGATTCTATTTATCATCATCATAATTTAGGTCAAACATCGGATTCATTTCAGAGATCCTCACTGAACTTCTGGAGTGGAGTTTTGCTGACTGAAAGTAAAGGGGATGAATAATTTTCATGCCCACTTTCAGTTTTTTTATTTCTAAAAAAAAGTTTTCAAATATCCAATAAATTTCGTTCCACTTCACGATTGGTCCCAATTGTTGTTGATTAGAGGTTAGAAAATCCTGTATGTATTAACGGGCTCAGCACTTTTATTGGTTTAAATTCCACGTAACTTGACCGGTTGTCGGTACCAGTTTTTATATAAATAATCTAAGATTCTAAGCTCCTTCAAAAAGTGAAGTTGGCGTGCCCAGGGGTCCCGTGCTTGGGCCGCTGTACTTACTCTGTACATGCTGCCACTAGGCTCAGTTATTCGGAAACATGGCATTAGTTTCCATGGCTATGCAGATTATACACAGCTGTACATATCAGCCAAACCTAATGACAGCCTTACAATCAATAAAATTGAGGACTGTGTAAAGGAAATAAAAGATTGGATGTTGTTTAATTGTCTCTTACTTAACTCAGATAAAACTGTGGTTCTATTAGTGGGACCCAAGGCTGTGAGAGACAGGTTGGCTACATCTATCCTAAATCTAGATGGCTGTCCAGTATTGCCCAGTCCGTCTGTAAAAAACTTAGGGGTCACATTTGATTCAGATCTCTCCTTGGATGTGCACATTAGCAGCATCACTCGAATTGCTTTTTCAACTACGAATATCGCTAAAATTAGAATATCTTCTTTTTAATGATGCAGAAAAAAACAAAACTGTTCATGCGTTTATAACCTCAATGGCCTGGATTTACTGTAAACCGCCCTTACTTACTGGAGCCTCTAGTAAATCTATAACATAAACTTCAGTTAGTTCAGAATGAAGCTGCACGAGTGCTAACTCCGAAACTAGGAAATTGATTCATATCACTCCTGTTCTATCATCATGCACTGGTTTACCACCAGTAAAAGTACGCATTGATTACCCAAAATACATTCTTTATAACTGTCACCAAAAGCTCTAAATGGCCCTGGCCCCAAATTATCTGAGTGAAATCTTAGAGGTTTTACCAATCCAACTTCGTCTACTTCGTTCGCCAGGGTGGCAGGAATTCTTTTAGTTCCTAGAATTAAAAAGTCACAGCAGGGAAAGGCTTCTAATACATGGCCCCCCCAACTATGGAATAAACTTCCCATTTCGTCGAGGAAGAATCAGACACCCTCCAAAGTTTAAGTCTAGGCTAAAGCCATACTTATTTACAAGGCTTTTGAATAGATTAGACCAGGTGCATTGGTTTGGGTTGCTTGACGGCCCGGAGTATGAAGTCAGGTCTGGCCTGCCTGCCTTGTCCGATTGCGGGAGTGTCGGGGTGGGCGGTCTGGATGAACTAGGCTGCGGTACTCGTGCTCTGGACTCATGCAATGCAACCTTGCCTTAGAATAAGGGCAGAGCGCGGGGGTTCATAGTCATAAAAGGTTATGGGGATCAGAGACGTGGGGTGCTGTCTTCTGCCCGGCTCGTGGGGTTGCCAATCTCATGGATCCCTCTTGGCTGGGTTTCCCTTCCAGTTTCTCCTCTTTCTAGACCTTTCTAGCTATGCTGCTTAGCTAATGCTGCGGGGGTCCTCCCATGCTACACTTGGGCATCAGTATTGGACATGGCATCAGTGATGGTTAATAGACACTGTGCTCGTAATCAATAACCTTAATTACATTTATGTTTTCTTCGAGCTGTGTGTTCCGGCAGTTCCGGCCCCACCATGATGTAATCTGATGGGCTCCATGTGCATAATTCACATTTTATTCGACAGACTCCATGACTTTAGTTTCGCTCTTAGATTTACATCATACCCGGGGCCACTTAATGTCGATTGTGCATACTTAACACATCTATTCAGAACTGTGACTCCAATGACTTAGTCGCTCTTAGATTTATTCATCTACGCCGCCCAAGGAGGTTGGGTCCCTTTTTGAGTCTTGGTCCTCCCAAGGTTTCTTCCTAGAACTAGGGAGTTTTTCCTTGCCACTGTCGCCCTAGGCTCGCTCAATTTGGGATTTGACGTAGTTATTAGGAGATAATCTAAACTTGTAAAGTTGCTTTGAGACAATGCTCCATTGTAAAAAGCGCTATATAAATAAAAATCTGACTTGATTCTTCACAAAAAATTACAATTTCATATCTTTATGTTTGAAGCCTGAAATGTGGCAAAAGGTAGAAAAGTTCAAGGGGGCCGAATACTTTTGCAAGGCACTGTATATAGTATAATCATATAATAATAATTATGATAATAATGCCCAAATCTAATAACCAGGAGAAACACTCTGTTAAATATACGAAATCACAAGGATGATGTGACCAGGAATATTGGGGGGCATATTTTAGCCCCCTCCAAACTTTGAGAGGGACACGTCACCCCGATCGCCCCAAACTTACACATTTGCTAGAGAATTAGCAGTAGATGGATTTTCAAAAGCGCTCAAAAGTTTGACTCTGCTTTGAGAATAAATGACATGCCAAAAACGTCTAAGGCACCAACATGATATTGAGCCTCAGCAGTGTCCTGGGTTCGACCAACTGTGGCCTCTTAGCTTAATGTCGCTTAATGTACTAAAACAATGACCTAGGAAAACCAAGCTTCTCTCAATTACTACAGGTCAAAACTACGCCCTACTGCTGAAATGATGAACCTGTGATCCCAAAGGAAAGTGATCGTCTTTACGTTAAGCTTTTTCCTTCCCATTTAAACCTATTAAGCCAGCTCCACAGTATATTTAATAGCTTCACCCTGGGATTGAACCCAGGACCTTCTTGCTGTGAGGCGGTGATGCTACCCACTGAGCCACCGTGCTGCCCACAAAAGCAGAAAAGGAATTAACTTCAGCCAAATCATACTGAAATCCTTTGTGTTTTTTGTCCTTTGTGTTTTGAAGCATTGAGATGCACCCAGAATGAAGAATGACACTGTCAGACATTGCTAAGCTGCTTTTGACACCTAGTTATGAACCCTTAATCTGATATGACCATCAGCTAATATTGGCTTCAAAATATGTAACGACCTAGTGAAGCCGAGGTCTCTATGCGCATTTAGACAAAGGGCATCTTTGTCTGACCATCACAGTGAAGAGCTTTTTTTAGGTAGGTCGGCATTTCCGGGCTTTACTCTGAAGTGTTCCTAATACACTGGAAAAACAGAGCATAAATATACAGTACAGTAAACATAAAGAGAAAGACAAGCATGGTGGAAAGGTGCTGATGGACATGTTGAGATTTGTATTTTTCTGTGTGAATGAAAATAAATACCAGTAGTCTGGGAATGCAGGTGGGTTTCCCCTGTGTTGCTGATATAATGGAATTTACCTTCTTGTAGAACTGTACTGGGACTAGCTTCCTAAAATCAATGTAATGTTATGCTGTTCTTTACAGGTAACAAAAATGTTCCATAAGATATTTGTTCTACTATAGGGATTCCTAGAAGGTTAGTGTTTAGGGTTAGTCTCGGTCATGTATAGTTTCTTCATTAATCCAAAAATATCAATCAATGACCACACTGCTAATGATAATACAACTATGCGCTGTTTAATATCCACTTTATCTTCTGTGAAACAGGACACTGACTGAAATGGATGATAACCAGACATTACAGTAGTCACACAATAATTTAGATACTTTGCACATGGTGTTTTAAACAACAAAATTAACTAAAACAATATAAAAACATTTCATACAGTACTGTAATGTATGATATAGTAATTCTTCCCTTTGCATCTTCTATAAAATTTGAGACACTGACCCATAAAAGGAACGTTAGCATGTTGTTTTCTGTTTTCAAAGATGCCATTCTCTGCTCTGTCAGCAGGTGTCGCAACAGTTTGCTTGTACTAGTTTTCTGTCATTCAAACATGAATTAGATTTATATCACACAGATTTTTATTTCCTATAATAATCCTTAAGACTTAAAGCTAAACAACGTTGATGAAATGGACATTAAATGCCGCATACCTGTATCTTCTTGTTAATTTGAAGTGAAATGAAAGAATACATAGGAAAACATGAACAAAGTGACTACAGCTTATTTGTTGTTATACATAATCCCTCACAAGGGATGAAGCTATATGGTAACTACTTACTCATTTATTTTACAGTTAACTTTTAAGGGGTGTCAGGAGTGGGTGTTGCAGCACCAGTTTATAATCCCATAACCGGCATCTTCTAACTCAAACATGAGTCATGTTTGCATGTGTGGCCTGGCTTGGCCAGAAGGCACCACTGGGATTCAAACCTGGGTCCCCATGATGCTGGGCTGGTGGCGTGTTTCCAATACTATTTTTGCAGTGCCCCCCTTTTACAATGCCCCCCTCCCCCAAGTCTTTGGACTGTTGGAGGAAACCCACATGGACATGCAGGCTCCACAAAGAAAGGACCCATATTTCTCCACCTGGGGGTATGAACGCAGGATCTTCTTGCTGTGCCACCCAAAAGTAGTCTTACTTACTCAGATTGGGCCAATTTAGTGTAATCAGTTAACTTAATATATGTCTTTGGACTGAAGAAGGAAACCGGAGCTTACAGAGTAAACCCATGGGGACACTGAGAGGACATGCAAACTCCACACAGGCAGAGTTCAAGGTCAGGATCAAACTGGGAACGCTGGAGCATCACTGATATTCTTTTTGATCTAAGAACAATTAAAACCAAGCCTAGTGTCCTGATGCTGAGTCTCTATGCAGATCATACACAGAACAGAAATCACCTTGGTGACTTCTCATCAGGGAAGTAACAATGGCATGGTAGTATATGGCACTGGTACAAGTGCATCAGGTATAACAAGCCTGTGGTTTTTAACCATTGTTTGCTGTACACTCAGTGGACATACTTTAGCCTTTAATACATGGGCAGTTTCACAGGGCACTGTTATGTGGATATTTTTGTTCGCCAGATCAGCAGTCATAATGGAGTACTAGAACTCAGTAACACTACTGCACCTGAAATAACCAGACCAGTGTCAGTGGCTTTCTGAGAATGCCCACCATCCAAATCCACTCATATCAATGCAACACACACTAACACACCACCAGCACCACATCAGTGTCACTGCAGTGCTGAGAATGATCCACCACCCAAATAGTACCTGATCTGTGCTTGTCCTGTGATGGTCTTGACCATTAAAGAACAGAGTGAAAGGGACAAACAAAGTATGAAGAAAAACAGATGGACTACAGTCTGTAATTGTAGAACTACAAAGTGCAGTGACCACTAAATTATTTAAGAATAAAGAATAAGCAGCATATAAACTAAAAAATATTGAATGCTTTAGACTTTTGCACTGTACTGAATATTGGATAATAGCTTGTCCATGTTTTCAAACATTGTGAGCATCTTTATGGTCTTGAAAATATTATTATTATTATTATTATTATTATTATTATTATTATTATTATTATTATGCCCTCCAATCATGAGGTTTGGACCTATTTAGAGAATTCTAAAAAAGCGCTACTCCATCATTACCTTTCTGTATCTATCTGTGCCTCCAGGAGTGCATTTCCTGTTTTCACTACAATGGAATAACTAGCTTATCTGAGGCTACTAATGAGGTTTCACAAGACCCCTGGACTGGCAGTCACAACGTTTTCCGTGTAAGACATTGAGTCAGTGAACAGGTATTAAACACAAACCACCGATTTTAGGTCAAAGAAAACTAATTTGGATATTACACTTTTACCCATCACATTAAAGCTTAGAAAATATCACCTCACTAATATTCCCCCACGTGAGGTTACCTAAAATATAGCTTCGATGGGAATGTAAGAGTCCTGTAAAACAGCTACAGTTAAGGATTTCAATAGGTTATATGAAGTAAAACAAAAGTAGGTGGTCAAATTTTATGCAAATCTACCAAGCTCACATAACATCATTGCTTCACCTGACAATTTTCTTCTAACCTCTTGTGGTTATTTAACTAGATGACTGACCTTTAAAATGTTTCATAGCCTTATGGTGTTTACTGACATAGCTGAGTGCAGTAGACTTTTGGTTGAAGTGCACATTTGCAAAAATCACTGCTGCTTACAAAGTGCATTTTGAAAATTTTTGTAAATAGCTTTGTTTCTAACATGATCATGATCTTTGCATCCAAAGCATCATCCAGATTCAGCACCTGGGGATTCATGGTAAGGAAAATGGCAAAGACTCTTAAAATGTTATTTTTGTATGCTTCCAGTCAAGACTGAGTGTCCAGAGACTTTGGAACAAATGTTAAGTTTAACATGCATAACAAATAAAAAGCAGATGGCAACTTCCACACAATAAAGTCGTTTTACACTACAAAGTCTTGCCAATGTCCAATTCCACCAATTTTGTCCCATATTTTCAGGGCAGCACTGGATTTCTGATCAGGAGGTTGAGGGTTACATCCCAGATAGATAGCTAGATAGCTAGATAGCTAGACAGATAGATAGATAGATAGCTAGATAGCTAGATAGACAGACAGATAGACAGATAGATACATAGCCAGACAGACAGACAGACAGATAGATAGATTGGGTACTTTATTTATCCCCAAAGGGAGATTTCTTTGTTGTAGCAGCAATACACATAACAATACAAAAATATAGATACAGAAAAAACAGAGAATTACAAATTTACCAAAACTGATAATGTTACAAATGTGTAACTCATCTTCTATCGGGACAGGAGTGAGTTATTGTATAGTGTTATTGCAGTGGGCAGGAATGATTTCCTGTATCTGTCTGCTAAATCTGCTAAAGCTGCCACTGTTATGCCCTTGAGCATGTCCATTAACCCTCAGTTGCTTGGATTGTACCTTGTAAATTGTAAGTCGCTCTGGATAAGGGTGTTTGCTGTAAATGTAAATATATTATATTATGGTCTAGGTAAATATAAAAGTACATTTAAAAAAGCTAAAAGTATTTGTATCTATAAACTCTCTAACTAAAGTGACCAAAAAGGAGACATAAATACACTTCATATTACAGGAGCCAAAACTGAATTTATCTTGAGAGATGGATTCATTGTAATCCCAGCGTGGGGTTTGAATACAGGATCTTAGGAACTGCTTTTTCCAGTAACTACAGTAGCTCAGAGCTACATACGCTGCTAGTTAAATACAAATACAGTGACTTAGGGGGGGGAAAAAAAGACTCCAAAAAGATATATTAAACAATGTATTGCTAGTTGATTGATGATCGAAGACAAAAATAAAACCAATGAATGTAAATTATATTATATTATATTATATTATATTAACTATGGTTGTTTAGGGGTTAAGGTACATAACTGTGGTTAAGAAGGTCCAGGGTTCAATTCCCACCTCCAAAACGCTGATACTCTTGGGTCCAATAGCAAGACCCTTAACCCACAATTGCTTGAATTGTAAGAGTGTATCAATTGCAAGTCGTTCTGGATAAGGGTGTCTGCTAAACAACAAGTATATGTAAAATGTATTCATGTATTAAGTATGAAAAGTGAACAAGTACAGCAATGGACATCTATTCACATTCTGAATAACATGTTTTAAGGGGCAAACATCTGGCTGATCGAGCTGAAAAAGAACCATAAATAGTGGGCTAACATGGCCATTATTTGACAAAAATTGCATTGTACATTAAACCAAAAAGAAATATTAGTTTAAAACAATGTTGATGTTCTTAAAATGAGGTATATATTATCTTAAGCTGGGTCAGTGTATAAGGATCATAAATCCATCATTCATTAACGCTCCAGCTGACTGATCATGGAATGCACGCAAAACTTTCCAATTGAGGGTATGAGCATCAGCAATAGCTCCATTTACTGTATATATATATATAATATATATATATATATATATAATAATAGAATCTTTACTTTTATAAGTCTGTCTCGCTTACTTTTAAAGTATATATAAATTAATATTTTTCATTGTACATCATTTACATATGTTCTCTCTTTTAGCTTTATACTTAGTTTCAAGAAAAGCAAGGAAAAAGTACAATATTGCTGAATGAATTTCTAATGTTTATGTTCACTTTACTATCGTACAATATGTCTTTCCACAGATGTGAAAATCATTGCACATTAAAAACTCTATAACACTTAGCTAAAGCATCTTCATACCAGGCTTAAGGCCATCGCCGAAGTTTAGAGATAAACCAGAAGCAGACAGTACCCAAATATAGCTCAAAAGTAAATATAGTTTACGAAATCATATCCATCTATGAGCATTGGATAGGAAGTGGTCTAGTCACTGAATTTTTATCTGTGAGTGTCATGCTGAATGATCCTGCAGATAGGAAGTCAGTGGTCCAGAAGGTGGGCGAGACAGTCAGACAGGTATGTCAATAATGTACCACACAAACACATGGCTCCTATTACATCAAGTGCTCTACTCAAGCTCTACTGAGGTCTGAAGAGACCACTGCCAGTATCAGCCATGTGATATTGTAATTGGGAACACTTAATCGCCAACAGAGATGCGAGGGGTTTGGAAAGGCATTTAGGATGCTGCATGCATGACTGAAAAATGGAGTCACATGGAAATAAAAGCTGTGGGTATGAATTTGAGGGAAAATATAATCATACTTGATCAAAAGGTGAGTGGAATGAAATGGACAAAGCTGCTGTTTTCAGTGTTTCTCTGAAAAGGAAAGGAATTAAAATGATGTTTATGGGAACTATAAAACTCAATGCACTCTTCCAAATGCAGTTAACAGCTCGGGCAGGACTACTGATCTTGTACTCCATTGACTGATGCTCTATAACACATGAATAATATGTTTCGCACGTATACCAACAACCTTTGTTCTGTTTTGTAATTTGTACGCATATTGCTGTCTGGCGTTAGGAACACCAACATCCCCAAGATACTGTATTAGTGGACAGGGGGAAATGCTTAGACTCTGCTGGTGTTCCAAGGGTCAAATGTTCAAACAGATGACATTCTTGCCTGGCGGAAAAGAAGACATAATAAACTGGACACCGTGGGGTAACTTTATGAAGCATGTGGAGAATACTGGTGAGTTACTCTTTGTCAGAAGTGTTTGAAAAGCAACAAAAATTAACTTCTGAAGGCCTGGCGTGCTAATTGTTTTTCAAAGCAGTAGGCTTTGTATGCAGGATTCTTCGAAGGGCATTTGATGATGGCACCGTGGTAATGTTACCTGAGCAGTGTCCAGAATGTTGAGGGAAGTCCAAGCTCTACCTAAGCTCCCACTGTTGGGTCACTAAATCCCTACCACTTAATGCCACATTAATGCCCAACTTTACATCTTGGACAGCCTCTCTCAAACCTTAGATTGCATCCCGTATCCAAACCTGCATTTCAGGTCTGCAACACATTCCAAAAAAAGCAATTTATGGCTAGTAATGAGATAAAACACCTGTTTGGAATTGCATCATTATTTAGTTTTTTATCTCATACCAGTTCTAAATTGGCCTGGTCCCACCCTTTTTTTTAAATGCAGTAATGGATGTTTGTTAATATAATATATGCAATGAAGCTGATCAGACAAAACATGAAATATCTCGGGTTCATACTGTTTGCAATGAAATAAAAGTCAAAGTAAATGTAAGGAACACTGCATTTTTAAATTAGCACTTTCCATACCGTCCCACCATTTTCTGATTTGGGGTTGTAATTTGCCTGATATATTTTAACACACAGCTGTTTTCTTCGCCATTAGCTTTAGTAATCTTCACTTTTTGGGTTGGGTAAAGGACCTAAATTTGCTTTGACTGCCTTTAAATAAGGCCAGAAGAAAATTAAACATGGTCAGAAAGCACATGTTTGATTGAAGCTACTTTTGGGGTAGTTGGAGTACCTATTTTTGATGTTATTGTTTTTTTCTGTTTTTTCCAATGCCTTGTTTTGCCAATAAACTTAATGTATGAGAGAAAGTGAGAAAGAGAGAAAAGACAACCCTTCTTCCACAGATCAATACAATTTAATTTAATTTAAACATTTTAATCCCCACTACATTATATTTGGACACAGCCCTTCCATGAATTATATAATTTGTACAAGTTTAAATGAGTTTTCAGCAGTTTACACCAGCCTCTTAGAGTAATTTGTATTTTTTGCATATTTGTAACTCTATAGCTTAATATGCCTCCATTAACATTCCACAGCTGACATTAACTGACTGGCGCGTTGTAACTTCAAGAAGTTGTGTTTATTCTGCACTAGCATCTGGACATCAGTCACTTCAAGAAGAAAGATTTCCAGCATTTCCTAGCATATGGTTTAGAAGCAGGCACTAAATGCAGAAGTGCTGCTCTTTTGCTGCTGCTACTCTTTTGAACTTTTGAAGGCCAAGGGAACATTAGGAATCACGTAGCACAAAAACAGTTCATTAAGGTCTAGTGGTTCATGCCAAAGTTGCAGTTGCATAATGGTCAAAGTAATCTCCTTAGCCCGGAGTGTGAATCTTGGCCTTGATTAGCAGAAAAGTTATTCTACATCCAAGTACAAAATCTGCAGGGAATGAGACTCAGCCGGTGAGTGTGATCGGGATAATTTCACAGTGATGTTGTGACAGTCTGCAATAAACACTAACAGGCTAGATTTGTTCCACCCGCGGGTCAGTGAGAGTCTTGGCGAAGCATAGTAGCTGCTTTTTCAAATTTTCCCAAGGCCTTATGGTTGGACTTTTGGAGGGTTTTGCTGTCACTGTTACCTTTTTTTTACATAAACTACACACTGAATGATGACCATACACTATGCATCCCAACAATTTAATCACCTACTGCTGCTCCACAAGATCCAGAACAGTTCTTACCATAGATCCACTGGAGATTTGCAGAAGATGGTAGCATTTTGGGGTCGTCATGACAACAAGTAGGTGCCTCCATGCCAATAGACAACGCCAAAATATTTGGAAAGTGTGCCAGAAGAAACCTTTTATCCAACCATAAATGAACGCACCTGGAGTTCACTATACTTTGACTATACAAGAATGGAATTAGATTCTTTGGTTAGATCACACAAAACTAGCCATTTGGTAACCACAACTAAACAAGGCCTAGTGATTTAGCATATAGTAATTATATTTATGCATAAAAGGGATTGTAGGATTGTAAAACCCTAGTGGTTAATGTACTGCACTATGGAGCAGAAGGTCAAGGGTTCAAATCACCTCTTCCAAGCTGCCATTGTTGGACCTCGAGCAAGACCTTAACTCATAATTGTTTGGATTGTAAGAGTGTATCAGTTGTAGGTCACTCTGGATAAAAGCGTATGCTAAATACCATGTAATGTAAATGTAAAATAATCTCCACTGTTAAGGAAGGACGATTTCTGTGTAACTGCATGCCCCACTGGTCTGCATTGTGCACTACTGATCCTGCCTCCATTAACCAAGCGGGTCCTGTATCTCAGTAGCTACTGATGAGATGTGTGGCACATGACCACACTGAATGAGAAGGAAGGAACATTCTTGGTCTTCCAGTCAACAGAATCTGGGACACCCAAAAAGGCTCAAAATACACCTCACCTTGCCAAAGGGGACTGTGGTAGCCTAGCGGGTAAGGTACTGGACTATGGACCAAAAGTTCCAGGGTTCAAATCCCACCTCTGCCAAGCTGCCACTGTTGGGTCCTTGAGCAAGGCCCTTAACCCACAATTGCTTGGATTGTAAGACTGTATCAATTGTAAGTCGCTCTGGATAAGGGCATCTGCTAAATGCTGTAAATGTAAATGTAAAAGGCAGGATATGACCCAGTGTGGCTCAGCAATACAGAGTTCCCTTGAGGCGGGAAGAGGTTTTGAGATGTACCCTTTTGTGAAACATTTCATCCTACAGTCTGGCAGGGTCTGGTAGGCCAAGAGTGTCCCCTTTCATCTCATTTGGCTTCTAGGGGCTTCTAAGATACAGGAATCACTCAGGTAATGGGGGCTGGGTCTGTGGCACATGATCCAGACCAGGGATGCCTCTGTTGCACTATAACATTCAGTCACCTAGGCTTAGGTTGGGTCACCTTTGGAGTTTTAGTCCTCCCAAGGTTACTAAAGTAATTTAGTGAGATTTTCATTGCCAGTGTTGCCCCAGGCTTGATCAGTTAGGATTTTGGGCCTAGAATATTGTAAATCTGTTGTGAGACAATACTCTGTTGCAAAAATCGCTAAGTAAATTTGACTTTGACTTTAATATCTGGCAAATGGAATTCTGTCAGACTTTCTCACCAATTTTCAACTGGGTATCTCTTCCATCATGACAATGATTCAAAACATAGATCAAAATTCTAGCTTTTGACATCCAATCACCTGTCCTAGAACCCATTGAAAACCTGTGGGCTAAGCTGAGGTTGTGAGTCCACCACGTCTGGGGAGATTCTTGTACTGAGGAAATGCTTTGCTCTGTTTGCTCACATCAAGCATTACGGAAAAGAGTCAGCGCTGTTATGCTGACAAAGTATTAAATGAAAGGATGCCAATAATTTTGATGCATGATTCCTGTCCTGTTTTGGTGTATGCTAATTAACCACAAATATTTTTTTCCTACTGGTATATTGCTTTTCACATGTGACTTGCCCTTCGCCCCGTGTTTATATTTTCTAAGCTATAATAATTAAAACCAGAGGATCTTTTTGTTCTCCACACCCATGACTGTTTTGATTTTGATCCCACATCACCAACAGTGTTGAAAAGCACAGATTCCATAACACCACCCCATTTCCTCATCAGTAAGCCAAGGAGCCGCTTGCTGCTTCAGTTTTCTCCATTTATTCAATGTTTATCTGCCACTGAAGTATTTTGCCTACTAGTGCCCCAGAGGGCCAATTCCAAGATAGCATCTGGACTTACTTAACCCCTACTTAGCCTCACAGCATTGGAGAGTGAAGTCGGAGGACATTCCAAGTGAACAGATGAATGGTGTTGTTTTCACTCAGCTTATGTCTGCTCTATCTGAAAGGTAGCAAGCCTGACATGATTCATTGCTGCATGATTCATGATTTATTTTTGTCACAAGTAAAATATCTATTTAAGATCTTTTCAGAAGGAACGGGATTCCACCAGGTTTATATGAGATAGTTGAAGGTTTTACCAATGACTGTTACAGGAGCAGTTTCAGGTGTTAATTCCTAAATGATGCAATATAAAAACAGCTTGGGATTAAGCAGCTATTCGCAAGCATATTGGTATTCTATGTATGGTTATGCTGTATGAATACCTACACCATATAACCAAAAGGTTCTGGTACCTAATATTACATTCAAAAACATGCGTATTAGTGTGGAGTCTGTCCCATTTGCTACTACAAGCATTCACACTTCTGAGAAGACTTTCCACTAGATTCTGGGAAATGACTGCAAGGTCAGGCACTTATGTTGGACAGTTAGCACTGACTCATTGCAATTAATCTCAAAACTGTCTGACCGAGTTGAGCAGTCAAGGTTGGTAAACCATTTCTTTATGGACTGTGTTTTAAAAGAGCAGGGCAGAAAATTAATTAACTGATTTGATGGAATTGGAAGCCTATGAAATGATGTTCAGTACAAGTCATTCTACTGCCAGTACTTTTCTATGGAGATGTTATGCACATATGCTTCTTATTATGAACCTGTTAGCAGTGATTGTCAGATTGACAGAAATATTATGAGTGCTATCCTGGGAAACATAGCTTCTGCTAATTTTGTGATGTATATTGATGTACAGTATGCTCAGTGTGCGACACAAACGCAGGGAAAAAGCTTTTACAAAAAGGCAAAACAACTGGCAGACACTCTTTTGGATCCCTTGCTGTTCTGAGCCAGGTGGCTGTGTCACCATATCATGGTCAGTTGAGCTCTATAGTGTTCAAATCTGGACTTTGACCAGGCTAAAACATAAGTCTTATGGACTTGTCACAAGCCATTTCACAGTGGTCTTCACAGTGTGGTGAGCAGGATCCTTGTCTGGTTGAAAAATAGCATATGATCATTCCTTCTTTGAAAACAACTTTTCAGTTGTGGGAAGCCTTTCTGCAATATTTTCCTGTACTTTAAAGCATTAATTGACTTTTCCCTAGTACTAGCAGCTGAAAATACTTCCCACACCATGGCACCTCTACCTCCATGCTTAATGGTAATAAAGATGCCTTCGTTGTTGTATTTCTCACCAGATCTCTGGACCATCACCATGCAACTCAAATCGTGATCAGTCCACACAACTCTACTGAACCACTCTGAATCAAACTTTCCCTATACTAAACTTCAAGATACAAACCATTAGACAGTCTTCTGGTTATTGTTCTTCACAAAAAGTCTTGTTTTCTGAGGTCTTGAATCCTGCTGACAGCTTTTTAGGGATTTTCTTCCCTGTCTTTGAGAACCTAGAAGACGCTTAAGGCCTTCCAGATCCTTTCCTTCTGGCAACATCACCTGTTGTTTCAAAATGTTGACCTATTCTTTTAATAGCTGATGGTGAAATGGGAATTTGCTGTGCCTTTAGGGTCTTGTAAACTTCAGAATAGCTGCAGTTGACCCGTCGAAGAGGAGCTATGTGGTTTCTGACAGCAACCCTTGCTTCATATTTTTCAGTTCTTCATAATTTTCTGGCCAATGATTTGTTGTAAGGATCATTCAGAGCTTAGTATTATGTAGTTTAGGTTTGGCCCCTTTTTACATTTGCCTAGGAGTATATTATGTATTGTATTTTTTATTGTTTGTTATACCATTTAGGTATAGGGCTTTCATACTGAAAGAGATTGTTGGAAATAACTGCTTGTCCTCAACTGTCCAAAAATACAATGACTACTTTTTTCATGGAACAATCAATCCTTCTGATCAAATTCCTTACCTGTCCAAACCTTTTCTTTTTAAACCAAATAGGGCATGTCCTTCTTCGCCTGGACCCACTTTCAATTATCTGTATTGACATGATGCTGACTATGGCATTAGAAGCACACATTCATGTACGTATGTTTTAAAATGGCAAGCCCCAGGGGACAATGACTTCCACTGAGACCTCTGGTCCTGTCAAATGGGCTTAGGTTTAAACCTCAGAGGTATTGGGTGCATTTTTCTGACTGGCATGGCGAAACAGACATGGTGTCCCAGACAAGTTGTGTCTGTTCAAAAAGTCTTTATATGGTCTAAAATAATTAGTTATGTCGAAACCTCATGAGGAGGATAACATGAAAATAATACTACGCTGACTCAGAAAGCCAAATGATGCCAAAAGTATTTTAATTGGGAATTCCCAAATGGCAGATATGTAAAATGTCCAGACAGAGCTATCTGGCAATGAGTAACTCTGAAGAGAGATAAAGATGTGAAGAGGAAGACAAGATTAACTATTGGGAAAATCATACATTTCTCCTTTTATCCTCTGCACTGTATCATTTGGCTGCAGCCTGTTTCCAGTTTCTCTCAAAACCCTTACAGAATAACTAATTAAAAATGACTTTCAAACTTATTTCCGATAACCATGAACACACCAGATGATTCATCCATTAGTCAAATTTCAGTAAAACAAAACTAACTTTATAAAGAGGAAAGAAAAAAGGACCTCAAATATTGGCTGAAGATAAAGAAACAGCAAATGCAAGTCAGTAAATATTTTATGTATTTTATGCAGAATGCTGCTCCACAGAGTAGCTTAACTCAGCACAATGCATTAGTTCTGGTAATGAGAATGAAATTTTAGACGTTTGATTATCTAATATCCCCACTGACACGCACAATATCGGATATGAGGATAAAGCCACATACCACAGGCTATAATTTTAGAGCCAATGTCAAGAGCACAGGTTGAGAAGACAAAGGCGACTGACTTCATTTCTTTTTGTCAGTGAAACAATGTGTCAGTGTCAGTGTTTAATTGGTTAGATTTTTTCCATAGTTTTACATGACGATTTTATGTCAAAGAACTATCGAAGATCAGGGACTGATTACTGTCAGTGACTCTCCTCAGCAGTTGCCTATTCTAAACCCCACTGAGCATTTATGGTGGCACTTGAAGACAGAGGAAATATTGTATTCAGTAGCATCACAAGCTGGTCTTTGAAAAATTGTGAAATTGTGTTGGGATATCACATGGACCATCAGACTTAGCACAAAACTATTACCAAGTCAGACATCACATAGAGGCATGATTGGTTGTGTCTGAGGGAAAGGAGGATAACCATCCAACAGTGCAACAGCAACCCCTGCCAACCCCACCTTCATCACTGTGTTCGCCAAGATATTTCTCATCTGCCCACCAAAATATTTTGTGGACAGATCAGACCATTTTTCGATTCAAATGAAAAGCTTTATATCTGGAGAAAGAAAAAACACTGCATTCCAGCATAAGAACCTTATCTGTGAAACATGGTGATGGTAGTGTCATGGGTTTTGCTTGTGTTACTGCACCTAGGCCAGGAGAACATACCATTAGTGATGGAACAATGAATTCTGAATTATACCTTCTAAAGGAATATCTGTCTATGACCTGAATTTCAAGAGAAAGTGGGTCATGCAGCAAGAAATTAACCCTAAGCACACAATGTGTTCTACCAAAATATGGTTAATAAATATTAAATGTTACCTTAATCCAACATAAATGTCCTAGAAGTAGTTAATGCAAAGAAACCCAGCAAAATCCCAGAGTGAAGATGTTCTGTACAGAGGAATGGGCTAAAAGTCCTCCAATCCAATGTGCAAAACAGTTACAGAAACATTTGGTTGCAATTATAGCTGCACTTGAGATCACACTAAATACTACAATCAGCATTTCACATACTTTTGCCACTCACAGATATGTAATACTGGATACATTTTCTTAATATTTATTAATTAAAAACACATTAAACAATCTTCTGGTTAATGTTCTTCTCAAAAGAGTCTTGTTTTCTGAGGTCTAGAATTCTGCTGACAGTTTATAACGATTTTCTTCCCTGCCTTTGAGAACCTAGAAGATGCTTAAGGCCTTCCAGATCCTTTCCTTCTGGCAACATAACCTGTTGTTTCAAAATGTTGACCTATTCTTTTAATAGCTGATAGTGAAATGGGGATTTGCTATGCCTTTAGGGTCTTGTAAACCTCAGAATAGCTGCAGTGAATATATGATGAAGCATAATATTTTCATCTCATTAGTTCAGTTGGGTCCTCTTTATGTACTTTTGTGCAAATCTTATAATGGTTTAGGTCATATGCAGACATTTGTAAAGGGTTCCCAAACTCTCAGGCACCGCTGTATGACACAATATCACAAAGGGTTGAAAATGTTTGTTAATGCTACCTTTAACTGCATTCGTTACTGCATTCATGTTCTGTTACTAAATGAGAATGAATAACAGTAGGCCCTTCAGGCATGGGATTTGCACACTACAAAACTGCAAAGATAATACTTAAAAAGATAATACTTGCTTAACACGAGTTCATCTATTTTTAAGGAGGCATTGTGATAGAATTAGGCTTTTGGCTTGTGGCAATGAAACTTTATAACGCAAAGAATTTGTCCTTTTCCCCCATAAACCGCAACTTCCTCACAGCTACAATGAAATAACAGTAATGAATGGTAAGGAGAAGGAGGGGGGCTATTAATTAAAGGCTCATTCCTTGCATACTGGCCTTTATGGAAGAAGATGGCTTTCAATGGAGGTGGTTTCAGCAACCAGTCTGCACTATTATGAAAGAAAGCACCTGGGCTTAAGTATTCAAGAAATGCAGAGCCATTAACTATAGCAGCTTACAGTCTACCTGAACAACCTTCTTATCTTATCACACAGTTTATTAAATAAAGATACAGGACGAAGCAGGAGCATCATTGCTCTTTGAATATCCCAGCTAACCAAGTTCAAGTTAAGGGCAGTACTGTTGTAGAATATGCATTGAATATATTTAAAGTTCATTCTGTGGTGACAGCAGCCTCCCTGTATGGCATCGAGGTGGACGTGACATCCTCAGCAGGTCCCAGCATGCACTGCAGGTCTTTAGCATCAGGCTATTTTTACTTAGTTTTATACTGTATACAGTACAGAATTGACTACACTGTTTTCATGTATATAGTTATTTGTGCTTTCAGGTTCTAATAATTTTTAATAATAATTTCTTTACCACATCTATTTTACAAATGCAAAGCAGGGATGGTATGGAAAGCATGGTATGCAAATAAAAATGTATGCAGTGTTCCTTACCTTGTGTTCTCTGGGCTCAGAGGTATCTGGGATGGATCATCACACAGTGGAAAAGTGTATTGCTGCCAGACCAATTTTTTGGAAGAAATGGACACCGTGTGCTCTAGACCAAAGACAAAAAGGACCATCCAGACTATTATAAGCAACATCTCCAAAATCCAGGGTCTGTCATGGTATGGGTTGTGTCAGTGCCCTTGGCAAAGGTAATTTTCAGTTCAGTGATGGCAGCAGTAATGCAGAAAAGTACATTTTGATTTTACAGCAACATAAGCTGCCTTCAAGATTTTTTTTCCAGGGACGTCCATGCATTTTTCAACAAGACAATGCAAAACAGGCCAAATCATGAAAAGTTAGGACGGAACACACTTGTTAGTTAGGACACATTTGTTGATAAAATGGAGATCCCCTGCCCATCTTCACCCCTCAAAGACTCAGCCTTTCGTGAATACTGCAAAATTACTTTATTTTTTATCCTCATTACTAGCCATAAATTGCCCCCATCCCACCTTTTTTGGAATGTGTTGGAGATCTGAAAAGCAAGTGAAGTTGACCAGAAAGAAACAAACTGAAATATATTTGGTTAATAATGTCTGCAATGAAATAAAAGTAAAAGGAAATGTAAGCAAGCATATGTTTTTATATGCATTTTCCATACCGTCCCAGCTTTATCTGATTTGGGGTTATATTAGTTGAGTATAGAAGAAAGCTATATTCAGCCTGAAGGCTATTTCATTTAGCTTCCCATGTCATAGTTGGGGCATCTTACAAGCTTCACACCATTCACAGCTCTTCTAAGAGTGAGGAGGGGAGTTCTCAAATAAAGCAATGAGCAGAACTCACATTGTTCTTGTCTTTTTTGATGCTACAAGCCATTGCTCTTTTTCTTTAGCTAAGCAAGTATGAACATGCACTTGTGCACACGACAAACAAATCCATCTAAATGCATCTTGTGTCTAATGTCAACAACATTCAGGACATGTACTTCACAGCAAAGAATTATGATTTCGGTGATGCTGTTTTGTACACAAAAAGCCAGAAACAAAGCAGCTCATTTCTCTTAGCACTAGAGTTGTCCTACTCTTATTGTTGTCACTTCAAACTGCAGTCAAACTTAGGGTCGGTTCCATTGACATAAAATTTTCTGGACCCTCTGATGGCAAAATAATCTCATGAAACTGTTGAGTACTTCTTCCATTATCAATCTCCCTCTTGAAATGAATATCACCCCATCTTTCTGCCACACTCTCATCCCAGTCCCCGTAAGCCCCAACGGGAGCCACAAAAGCCATACAGGACTTGCTTGTTAGCAGCAGTTCATGGGCTGCCTTCACTTTCCCAGGACTGACTGTCAGTGAGTCCTAATACCTGCTCAACATTTCACTCACACTGGCCTGGGTTACACAATTTGGCACATAGACACAGAAACCTCCATGCCCTCATTCAGGCTGATAATCTCACTCATCTTTGTCTGAATGCTGTGGGGCAGTTAGTCTCAGACAGATAGACTCCTGTTAATGAGTTTGATAGCCTCTGAAATGAAGGGTAAGTTTCCTTGTACCCTGATTATGCAACAACAGCACAGTACAGTACACTCTCTAAACATGAAGTGGCATTTGCTGGGGCACTGGAGTAAAAGAATGGTACATTTCTTTTCAAAAACATACATTTTTTCACTTCATTTCCTCGGCTTCTATTGGTTTCCATGTTAATCACTTATTACAGTACTGTGCAAAAGTCTGGGGGCACACCATTAGATATGTGTTAGCAATGGTATAATGACCATATATTGTTGACAATTGGACCCAAAAATTTCAAACTTGGATTAGTTCAATAATACTCTTCTTTCCAAACTCTGTAAGCATTAGCATATTTTAGCTTTTTGACTCTGTTCCCCTTCCAAAAGAAAGTAGTTTTCTTGGCTGCTATCCCTCCAAAAGCCATTACTGATCAAGCTTTGGACTGTAGAAGGGTTCAGCTTGGGCATCCCCGATGAAGCTGCCAGATGCTGCTATTGCTAAGGTGAGGTCACAATAAATACTTTGCCACTGTAGCTTACAGAAGCTGCTTTTTATGGGTTTTTTTGTTGTGCATTCTAACAAAGAGACTGAGAAATAATTGTAAATGTTCATGAAACCATTGCTAAAATGGTATAAAACATTTTCAATGTAACTGTAATTTGAAAACTGTAAGCATTGTGATGATTTTTTGTTTCAGCTAACAATTATACATGGCTTCGTCTGCCATTGTTTTTCCCCGTTTGAAAGGAAAACTGCGTTGGGGTTGCAGTGCTTTGTGGGTGCCTTCTGCTGCTGAAGTGGACATTTGGTTTCACTCTCTCCCTCAACCCTCCGAGGGTTAATCTATCATGCTTCACTTCAGTTAATACAGTAATGGAAAGGCCCTTAAAGTGGCGTCAGAGATTCCCCAAGAGGTAATGTCGAGGGCTAAGTAGGTGAGATCACGTAAAAAAGACTGTTGAAAACACCAGAGTAGGTCTCTTTGCAACCTAATATGCTCAGATCTCTCCCTAAGGGCCTAGTGCTGCATGTCTTCGTCTGACATGATTACCAGCCTTTAGCCTTAACTTATTTCATTTCAGTGTAACAGACACCCACTGGAGTCAGAATCCTCAGCAGGATGACATTTGTGACTTCGGTCTGTTGACAGGTCAGAGTTCAGCACAGAGGCTTTAAAATGTCTGCTCACTCAGGAGATGTTGAATCATATGAGTAGGAAAAGGCACTGTTTTTTTGGAAGTTTTAAGCAGACAAAAACAAATGTAAATGTACAGCCTTCATGCTCAGTATTGCTCTATGTCATTATTGTACTGGCGTGAGCAGTTGAGTTGAAATCCGCTATCGAAAATAAAGCAAATGAATGCACCAGCCTAATGGTGCACTGATGACAGGGTTACTCCGCTATGCGATAACACAAACTGTGCAAAACGGATGAGCTACCTGTCTCTGACCATTAACCTCTACAAGGTGGAGCAATAAGGTAGATGTGTCATAATAGAGGCATCTATTGGAGTGAACAGGTAACCAAAAATTTTTGTTGGAGTGAATTTTATTGGCCAGTGTGGGAACCTTGAGAATTTTCAACTCTTAGAGCAACTGTTTTGAAAGGAAACGTCTCCAAATTGTGGGCAATCCCTTCACCCTTCCTACCAACTCATGATTAGCAAACCTTAGCAGACGCATTCCTCCCTTTGATCTAAGTACTTACTGAACTTTCTCTGTCTGACACTTATTCGTGGAAAAAAATATTATCAGACCCCAATTCATTCAGCCATCTTCCTGTTATTGGAACATTCCACAGATAAGCTTTTCTGACTGTTATCAGCCACTGCTAATGAGGAACCTCTGCTAGCCTTGCATTTCTGTCCAAAGTGAACAAAATTCTGCACTACAGACTAACCAAACATTCACTACCATTCATATGAAAAAATAGAAGCAGAGGTTGCAAAAAAGTTAATTTGGAGGAAAAACTATTTCCTTAGCTGGGTCGAAAAACCAGGCAGTCCATTGACCGAAAGAGTGTTTTGACATCAGCTCAGGCATGTTACTTCCTGTTTATAGCATGTAGGAAGCCATTCTCCTGCAGAGATGATTTGCGGCGCTCACCTGCATGAAGACGTTTATTGAAGCTGCAGTTTACATTCCTGTAGGCTATGCTATGTCTCTTAACCAGCCATGTTTTGGCTCGTAAGCAGGTCTATTTTTATCTGGCACAGTCACCTCCAGTGGGATTTAAAACACCATGTATATAACCTATGGACAGCCCCTATACAGACCCAGCGATTAATGTTATATGTGGGAGGTTAATTTACAGTTGGCAGTATCTCTGTACTTCAGTCACAATTATTGCACACACACTTCATGCCACCATGTCTGGAAATATACTGCATTATTTTACCTACTACAGAATATTGAATGTGTGGAAACTGGTGATTTAACTCTTGGCAAAATCCCTGAATATATATTCAGTATATTGACGCTTCAGAAAAAGCACTTTTTTTGTTTTTCTGCTGTCTCCCATCCAAACCAAGTAAACAAGGAAATATACCACATATATACAGTAAGTGTTTGTGCACCCCTGGTCAAATTACATGTTCTTGTGTTGATTTTCAAAATGAGAAAGAACACAACAGAACATCGCCACAAAAGAGCACGACTGTGACACGTTGGTAGAACACTTGGCATGAAGGGCAGTAGGTTTCAAAACAAAGAAAACCAAAATCAGGTTAACAGCTTCCTCTAAAACACAAGACAAAACAACATAAGAAAGACAGAGAGAGAGAGAGAGAGAGAGCGAGAGAGAGAGAGAGAGAGAGAGAGAGAATAAACAGACAGGATTAATAAGATCATTTCAATTTCCCAGAGTTGTCACTACAAATTACCTGAGCCCTCCCTCTTTAGAATACCTACACCCCATTGCAGTCCACATTATAAAGCTTTTATTAAAAATTAATTATAAGTTTAACATTAATTTACAAATTTTAAAAAGTATCTTAAAATATACAGTACTGTTCAAAAGTCTTAGGCCACCTTTAGATTAGATATACCATTGTTTAAGCAATGGTATAATGACCATGTATAATTATTTCTCAGTCTCTTTATTGGAGCACAACCAGAAATTTCAGGACATTTGTATGCAGCATTACAAAACTGAAAGTATTTAGTTACATTTGAGCAATAGCAGCATTTGCAGCTTCACCAGGATGCCAAGTTGACCCTTCTAGAGTGCAAAGAAGCTTGATCAGTCTTTCTGGAAGCGTAGCAGCCAAAAAACACTTTTTCAAAAGGGGAAGAAAGTGAAAAGGCTGGGATATGCTAACACTCAAGACTGGAATGAAGATCAGTAGAAAAAAAATTATGGAGTGATTTTTGGGTCCAATTGTTGGCAATATCTGGTATGTGGCTATTATTGCTAAAACAACCAAACTAATGGTGCACAGTACAGTTAAAAAGTACTGTTAAAAACATTGTGCAAAAGTTTGGACACCTTATCGTCCATTTGGAGCTCATTTCATCTTTCTATGTAGAAAATAAACATTAACATATGATTTCCAAACTAAGCCTGTATCAGCTCATTAGATGTGCACAAAGAGTGTGTAGTTCAAAGGGTTCAAGAGATGAAGCATACACACATGGAATCTCTATAGAAGGATAGTGGAAGTAGAATAGGTTGTACTGAATGCCCTAGTAATTTTAAGTATGATATTTTCATATTTTAAGTTACCACCTACATGTCAAGTTCATCAACTTTCTGCCCTGCTTCCTAAAACAAAGTCCATAAATAAATGGTTTGCAAATTTTGGTGGAGAACTTAGCTGGCTTAAACAGAGGACTGATTCCATCAGACACCACTGAGATGTCAAGGGCAGGGCTTACTGCCTATTATCAGTGCATAGCCTCACAGTGATGTTCCAAAAAGTGAACACTGATCAAGCTGAAAAGTGGTACAAACTCCATACTAATACTGGCTCCCCATTCAGGGAGTACTCAAGATAAGCAGGGATCAAAACATGAAAAATATGTTTTCACAGTAATCACTGACTGAAATCCGTCAAATCCACCCTAAAAATACATATGGACAGAAGGGACCTAGGGAAATCTTAATGCGTCAGCATACCAAGACATTTTTCAGTGTATGCTTCCAGGCTCTTTTCTATCCCAGAAAGTTCCAGAAAGGCATGGTTGGGTGATTTTGGTGTGGAAGAACTCGACAGTCCAACACAGAGCCCTGACCTCAACCCTATCAAACAGCTTTGCGATGGACTAGAAATGGGATTGCGATACAAGCTGCCTCATCCAAGATGAGATCTACAGCTACATCCAAGGAATTTAGCAGATTCCCTTATCCAGAACAACTTACACCTAATACAGTTGTTGCAATTACAACTGTTATAATACAAAAAATTGTGGGCCCAAAAGGACCCAACAGTGGCAGCTTGGCAGAGTTGGGATTTGAACCCTGGACCAACTCCATATTGATTCCTATGGATTTAGAATAGGTTGCCATAAAACACCTGTAGGTATAATGTGTAGGTGTCCCAACACTTTTGTCCATATACTGTATTTCTGATGCATTTTTGAGTATATTAAAATAAAAGCACAGCTGAATGATGGCTGATGTTTTGTCATTTTTCATCTTTGCTCCTCTGGAACAAGGAGGGACAAAGTTTGTGGGCATGTAAAAAGCTTTTTTGAACACATAAGGACTTCCATCACAGACCTCAGAGACTCAGAGACCAATACGTATGCATGGTAAAAACATCAGAGCTAGACTGGGTTACTTGATGCTATTACTGACTGCATCCTCTTAGGGTGGGCTGCACTTCAACCGCACAAAAATAATTGACAGAAAAAAAACAAGTTTTAGGAAAATATTTATGTTTGGTAAGTATAATGATATGCTTTCATCTAAAACAAGGTTCTGTAAGTTCAGGCTGGTGAGTCAATACACTGGAAACACGCTAGCCATAAACTTTAAATAAACACAACTCTTCATTTAGGAAGTCCGTGTCAAGTTTGTGGTGCACATCTGAAAAGCAGAAGCATACGCTTTGTGTAGTCAGCATGCTATCGGTCTTTAGAACTCGCACTAATCTGCTTTTGATATTCAACCAACTTTTTGAGGCGTGAACCTTCTGTGGTGGTGTTTATGATCATTTCCAATATGCTGAATATTGTGTTAAATAAAGCAGATAAGGCACATAATTTGGGAACAGAACGGTGTGATGTGACTAATGGGAAAGTTTCATCCAGCTGCCTGCCTTGGCTCTTTTGGCTTCAGAGGTCTCCAGAGTGGTTAAATTGCATTTTTCATGTCTTGAGACTTCAACTGCTTACTTAATTCATAAATTAAGTACACATATTAAGGCTTCAAGGAATTTGCATGATTTGAACTGCCGAAAGGGCGAGGAGTTTGTTTGTCTGTGGGCACACTGGAGGGAAGCCGCTGCTTCTTTGGATCAAGAAGAGCCAGTTGAGGTGAGGTGGGTGTCTTATAAGGATGTTGGCTTCTGCTAGAGCTGTTCCAGGCTTGGGAATGTTTGGGGATGCTCAGGAGAATCTGCAAGGTGTTGTCAGGGATTATGATCATTATGATCCTTGTAGGATCTTGGGAGATGTCAGAAAAGATTGTTAACTTGTATGCCTGTGAGTGTATTTGCATAAATTAAAAATAGCCTAGGTGGCATAGCAGTGTAACATTTTAGTCCACCACCATTGTGTCCCTGGTTAGAGCCCCAAAAATACCTTCTGGTCAGGTAAGACATTCATACAAGCATGGTTGACTGTCTGAGAGAGAGGTGGCCGGTTGATGGATTACCCCCTGGTGCTGCAGCAGCAATCCCTGAAGCCACTGTGACGGACTAGCATCCTATCCAGATCATGCCAATCCTCTGTGACGCTGACAAGAACAAGCACAATGTGTAAAAATCCCCCAAAACCAAAAACAAAGCAAATGAAAATTGCTTTCTGCAGATTAACTCCTGAATAAAACAAAGGTTTCTTCACTCAACTGTAAGAGAGAAGTGGACGGAGTATGTAAAGGCTAAAAATAATTTAGATGATGCCGTGTATTATGCTATGCTGATATACACTCAGGTTGAATTTTCAGACTGTTCTTTGTTCTGTTGTAGTGGTGGAACAGCAGTGCCAGTCTTTAATCATTCACTTCAATCAGGACCCTGGACTTTAATCAGAAGGTTGTCAGTTTGAATCCTGGGTCTTCCAAGGCATCACTGTTGTGCCACTGCAGTATGTCATACAGCCGATATCGCTCATATAAGTTTTGTATGAAGTTTAGCTCCTTACCTTAGTTCTGTGAAAATCATCTATGAGCATCAATTGTTGCTGGAGACAATTGATATTTTAATTGTCTGATTAAACTGAGGGTTTGAAAAGAGAAGATAAGACTGAGCTGCTGTGTTGCCATTTTGTCAAGCTTTGTTGAACTTGATATCTCCCAGACTTACAATTATTTTATTCATTTTATAGTCCTTATACTTTTTCACAGAAGATTATTCTTTTCCTCGTCTGAATGGTTTGCATGTTGCTTTTCAATAGCAAAGTATACATTGTAATACATTGTACTTCAAACTCCCATTCAAACTGGTTACTGTGGGAAAAACAAGCCTACAGTGAAGCAAAAAAGTATTTAGTCAGCCACTGATTGTGCAAGTTCTCCTACTTAGAAAGATGAGAGAGGTCTGTCATTTTCATCAGAGGTACACTTCAACTATGAGAGACAAAATGAGAAAAAAAAAATCCAGGAAATCACACTGTAGGATTTTGGATGGTGGTGTTACTAAATAAATTGTCTCTAAATCACATTTCAGTGTCAAAGCATGCCAATCACTCCATGGAATTTTTACCTTATGGCTTTCAATATGTTCTTCCCTCCAATCAAGGAGTTTTATGGGGAGATAAATCATCAGTCACTGTTTTATGTCCGTCCTGTCAGGCAGGCCTTAGAATTACATGACTGCTTGGTATATACAATAGATTCCAAGTCCAAGTATGGACCCTCAGGCTACCACAGTCATAGCACACATTAAAGTTATGAAAATACTCATCAACTCATCAGTGGGGTCATACTCCAGTCACTGTCTACTTTACAGTAATATGCGTGAGTTTCGAAAATGTGAAAATACTTTCCAACTAACCTGGAATAAAAAGAAATGTGTTGAAAATATCCTGAGGCTTTACTCTGCTCTCATTATTTGAAATATTGGCAACCAGAAGTGTATTAGAACAATGTATCACAAGTTTTCTTAAGCTGCTTGGATAATGCTAGACTTGTGCCCTGCGGAGTGCATGTGTTGAGAAGATCAGCTTCTGATAGTGTGCCCAGTCATACCTGATTTTTATCCTGTTGGTTGAAAACACCTGACTCTAATTTCACCATCAAATTAATATTAGCTTATTTCCTTACAAAAAATACCAAGCACAATATTTTTGCTTCATTTTTGTAATTGGATTCTCTTTATCTACTTTTCTTTGAAGGCAATGATGACTTGTCATTTGATTTATTTGCACAAAGTGATTTCAGTTTTTTTTTCCAGACCCTGCCTTGTGACTCTGGCTAGGATAACCGGAGGGTCCGGAGTTCAAATCCCAGCTCTGACAAGATGCCATTCGGCATGGGTCCATGAACAAGGCCCTTAACCCACAACTGCTTGGATTGTAAGACTGAATCAGTTAAGTAGCTCTGGATAAGGGCACCTCCCCCGGTTGGCTGGGGTCAAAGTGCCGCCAACGACTTTCCTGCTTAGACTCAAGATCCTGTAGTGACTCTGGGTATTGGACTATTTAATGCCGATGTGCATATTTCACATTTTATTTGAACTATGACTCCATGACTTTAGTTTCATTCTTAGATTTATCATCTATGCTACCCAAGGAGGTTGGGTCCCTTTTTGAGTCTTGGTCCTCCCAAGGTTTCTTCCTAATACCACTTAGGGAGTTTTTCCTTGCCACTGTCGCCATAGGCTTGCTCAATTTGGGATTGGATGTAGATATTAGGAGATAATCTAAAATTGTAAAGTTGCTTTGAGACAATGCTCCATTGTAAAAAGCGCTATAGAAATAAATCTGACTTGACTTGATCTACTTTTTGAACTTGTCTAAAACTCTGATGACGTGTTTAAGTCGCCGGGATACAGAAGGTTCTAAAGGTTTTGCCAACTTTCAAGCAATAATGCACATCTTTACCAGCTGGGGACACTTAGTTTGTGGAATATGTTGCCATTCTTCCTTGAAGAATTATTAGACTTCTGTCAAATTTAGTTGTGAGTAACAGGGTACTCCTCTCTTCAAGTCCATCCATGGGTATCTGTTTTGCATGTTTTGGTTTGTCTGTACTAAAAAGCTGAAACTCCTGTCCATTTCAGTAGATGATCTAACAGTGTATGGTGAGTATCTATAGGCACAGGCGTTCCCAGGATTACGATGGTTTGGATTATGATATTTTGACTTTATGATGGGAATCCAATAATACACATGGGACTGTGGTGGCCTAGAGTTAATGTCCAGGGTTCCAATCCCACATCTGCCAAGGCTCTTAACCCACAACTGCTTGGATTGTAATTGTTGTTAGTTGTAAGTCGCTCTGGATAAGGGCGTCTGCTAAATGCTGTAAGTGTACACATAAATACACATTCAGCAGATGATGAGGCAAGTGATACGCAGTACAATCCTCTGCTACAGATGCTGGGCATCCAGGCAACAGCCAGCTGACTGAACTGAGCAGCAGTGCTCCCAGTCAGGGGGAAATTTATGTTATCTTTAATGTTATCATTTGCTGAATCACAGATACACTTACTTAGTTGGTGACTCTGTGCATTAACGTTAGAATTTATGTCACAAATGATTGAAATATTAGAATTTGCCATATATATTGTTACTCAGATATGGTCAGTCTTAAATTAAGAACAATTAATAATGAAAGAACATTGCTGTCTTGGGAGAATTGTGATTTTCAGTTGAGCTAAATGAAATTCTCATACAGATATGAAAACATTTAGTAGATCTAATATTAACAATACCATCAAATCAGCTTTGACTTTGAATTAATAGAAACAGAATACAACACTGGAATCAGATTCGGGGGATTGTGCTTATCAAATTTTATAAATCAAACTTAGACTAATTAGTCCACTTTCAAATGGGGTGTGGTTTAGTTTGGGCTATAATGGGAAGCCGTGATTGACTATAAGGGAGGCTTTGGGGTAATTAGTGATGGCACCTATTGAGAATGTCAATGCTATTATTTTTCATAATGGCTGATTCTTTTGTACATAAGTGAGCAGAATTAAGCGCTGTCAAAAGCCACAAGAAAGATGAGCTTAAGGCTAACATTTTGTTTGGGTTGGTTTTCTGTTTGTATTTATCTGAGTTCATAATGGAAATGGAAAGAATAAAGTACAGCACAGATACACATCCATCATGGTGTCAGCACCCATCAACCGAGCTTTATTGGACTTATACAATAATAACCTGATATAAATATGATTGGACACATTTTCCCATCTTGGATGTGGACTTGGTTGCCATTCTCAGGCTCATCCAACCACTCAAAGCTAACTTGTCCTGTCTGGAGAAGATTATGACTATTTTTACTTTTGTTGTGTTTTCTGGGAATTGTTTGGCATGGCTGGAAAGTTACACCGCTAATCACAGGCTAGAGCCTGCACTTCCTTTATCAGTGGCACGGACGTAGCCTACTTTTACTGGATTCTAAGCCTAATCAGGCTCCTAGTCTTTTGGCTAGGTTTTTCAAAAACCCTTGAGTCCAGAGAAGAATGCTTACCAGTGCAAGCACAGGAAGCTGTGAAACAAGGCTTAATGGCTACAAATTAGCCCATCTCAATTATGCAATAAGGTGGGAATTTCACTTGCTAAAATAGGTATGCTTGTAATAGCATTAGAGTAACACTTGGGGGCATGTTAGTAACCTTTTTAACATTCCTTAGTACCTCTTTTATAGTTTTATGCTTAGGAAAATTTAACTGATGCTTGTACAGCTACACTGCAGTACTGTGCAAAAGTCTTAGGCCACCATTAGATTTGTTGTTTTAGCAATGGTTGACGATTGGACCAGGACATTTAAAAATTGGATTTGTCATAATATTCTGTTCCTTTGATCTTCATTCCAATCTTTGTGAGATTTATCATATCTTAACCTTTTCACTTTGTTCCCCTTCTAAAAAAGTGGTTTCTTGTATGCTACCCTTCCAAAAAGACCATTCCTGATCAAGTTTCTTCAGACTGTAGAAGGGTCAACTTGGCATCACTAAATACTTGCCACTGTAGCTTATAGAAGCTGTTTTTCTGTTGTTATTTATTTATTTATGTATTTTTGTAATTGTGCATACATATTTCCTGTATTTTCACGTTGTTTTCTAATTAAAGAGACTGATAAATAGTTGTATATGATCATTATACCATTGCTAAAACAATGGTATATCTAATGTAATGGTGACCTAAGATCTTGCATGGTAGCGTATATAGCCAAAGGTTTGTGGACACCAAAAAATTACATTAATATGAGGTTTGTCCTCCAATGCTGCTATTTTCCCTCTTCTGAGAAGGCTTAGAACTTGAAATATTACTGTAAGATTGGGTACTGATGTTGGACAATAGTCCCTGACTCACAGTTGGGGATTCCAATTCATCTTAAAGATATCTGATGAAGTTAATTTAAGGTTATGTGCAAGCCCAAATTTCTTGGCTTTAGCAGGACATTGCAGAAAGTCTTATATTAAGAGTGACTGATGTATTCTGTACAGCACATGCTATCACTGTTTGTCTGTGGAGATGCCTGTATGCTTCTTGTTATTAACCTGTTAGCAGCTGGATGAGGCAGAAATAACACAGATCACTAATTACAAACATGGCCTACACACTTTTGGCAAAATAGTATATGGCAGTGTGTCACAATTCTTCTCTTTAGTTCTCTGCCCTTTCCCTTCTGCTACAGAAGTTATTTTTGACTGTAGTTTACCACATCTCTAGTTTACAATATCAGTAGTTCTCCATGAGACAGTAATTATGAAAAGGGTGCCAACAAAATGGGAAGTTCCCAACACTGGTAACAAACACCCATTTCGAAGTCTGTAGAACTTGCACAAACTTCACCTTCGGTAAAGAGGGAACAGATGGCAGACATTCCTGGAATACCCACCTGTGCCAGAAAACGATCATCCTCTCTCTAAGAGCATTTGTTTTTCCTCTGTGTCACTGCCCTTTTCCTGACAGCACACTCAGCTCTATCCTGAGATGGTCATCTCATGATTGTATCCATGGCTGCTTTTCATCTCACAATGTGAGTCCATATTCAGAGACACTTGCGCACCACATGCTTGCTTTTGTTCCTCATGCGTTAACTTATCTCTGCAACACTCTATCCTTTAATCACTTCCTAAATGGGCTCTGGTTTTTCTAGTTATACAAATATTAGTGTTAAAACTAAATAGTGGATGGTTCCTGACAACACATTTCTCACCCACTGGGTGGAAAAATAATGAATGAGGCTCCCGCAGCTTTCTATAAAGCATGAAAGGAGAAAAACAAACACCAGGATGAACACGGCAACCATCTCAATTTTTAACATCCATTTGTCCCTTTGAGAGGTGTGGCGGGATCAGATCATGGCCTGGGAACGCTGTGTGCTGGTGAAGACGTAAGAGGAAATGGAATACATACCAGTCTGGAACTGGAGTACAGGGCTAAAACCTGGTCCCTGCAGCTGTGCAGCACTTCTGCCACTACAATGATTTGGAAAATCAGTTCTGAGATCAGCCTAACCTGAAATAATTAGTATAATGCATGGAAGTCACACCGACACCATCTCATCATCACTCATGCATTCACTTTTCATTGCCAATTTATCCAATGCAGAATCACAAGGAACCAGGGCTTACTGGCAACACAGAGTGCAAGATGGGAACCAAACCTGGACAAGATGCTAGTTCATCACAGGGTACACTCACACATACACTTTATTGACAAAGGTTTCTATACTGCAGAAAATTACATAACAAAACAAAGGCATTAGGATGGAATGGCAACAGCCTTCACCCTTCTGAGAATGATTTCAAGTTCAACATCACTCAACAGCACTGATGTTGGGCAATAAGCCCTGACTTGCAGTTGCTGTTCCAAATAATCTCAGTGATGTCTGATGGAGTTAAAGTCAAGACTCAGTGCAAGTCTCCTAAGTTGCTAAATCATTCCTTTATGGACCTTATTTTAGGAAAACAGGAAAGTTGTTTAACTGACTTTTTGGGAGTGGAAACCTATTAAAATACCATACTGAGAGTCACTGAGGTTTTCAGTATAACCCATTCTGATTCCACTGTTTTTCTATGAAAATTCAACTCTAGTATGCTTCATATTATTAACCTGTTAGCAGTGAGTGTGGCTGAAATAGCAAAGAAGACTAATTAGAAATAGTATAGACAAACTTTTGAATTTTTTTTAAAAAGAATTAAATTGTAAATTATGGGTGAAAATAAGTATTTGGTCAATAACAAAAGTTCAACTCAATACTTTGTAACATCACCTTTCTTGGCAATGACAGAGGTCAAACATTTCCTGTAAGTCTTCACCAGGTTGGCACACACTGTAGCTGGTATTTCGCCCATTCCTCCATGCAGATCTCTTCTAGAGCAGTGATGTTTTGGGGCTGTCACTGGGCAACACAAACTTTCAACTCCCTCCACAAATTTTCTATGGGGTTGAGGTCTGGAAACTGGCTAAGCCACTCCAGGACCTTGAAGTGCTTTTTACGGAGCCACTCCTTCGTTTGCCCGAGCAGTGTGTTTGGGATCATTGTCATGCTGGAAGACCCAGCCACGTTCCATCTTCAATGCTCTCATTGGTTTTGGCTTAAAAATCTCACGATACATGGCCCCGTTCATTCTTCCCTTAACATGGATCAGTTGTCCCTGTCCCCTATGCAGAAAAACAGGGCCAAAGCATGATGTCTCCACCCCCATGCTTCACGTAGGTATGGTGTGGTTGGGATGCAACTCAACATCCTTTTTCATCCAGTTGCGTTTTTACAAAAAAAAAGTTCTATTTTTGGTTTCATCTCGGACCACATGATATTCTCCCAATCCTCTTCTGGATCATCCATATGCTCTCTCTGTCAAACTTCAGATGGGCCTGGACATGTACTGGATTAAGCAGGGGGACACGCCTGGCACTGCAGGATCTGAGTCCCTCTCGGCGTAGCGTGTAAAAACATTATTCGGCCTTTGTTACTTTGGTCCCAGCTCTCTGCAGGTCATTCATCAGGTCCCTCTGTGTAGTTCTGGGATTTTCTGCTCACCGTCTCTCATGATCATTTTGACCCCATGGGATGAGATCTTGCGTGGGGTCCCAGATCAAGACAGATTATCAGTGATCTCGTATGTCTTCCATTTTCTTACAATTGCTCCCACAGTTGATTTATTCACACCAACCTGCTTGCCTATTGTAGATTCACTCTTCCCAGCCTGGAGCAGGTCTACAATTTTCTTTCTGGTGTCCTTTGACAGTTCTTTGGTCTTGGTCATGGCTGAGTTTGGAGTCTGACTGTTTGAGGCTGTGGTGTCTTTTATACAGATAACGAGGTCAAACAGGTGCCATTAATACAGGTAATGAGTGGAGGACAGAAGAGCTTCTTAAAGAAGAAGTTACAGGTCTGTGAGAGCCAGAAATCTTGCTTGTTTGTGGGTGATCAAATACTTATTTTCCACCATGCTTTACAATTACATTCTTTAAAAATCCTACAATGTGATTTCCTGGATTTTGTTTTCTCATTTTGTCTCTCATAGTTGAAGTGTACCTATGATGAAAATTACAGACCTCTCTCATCTTTCTAAGTAGGAGAACTTGCACAATCAGTGGCTGATTAAATACTAGTTTACCCCACTGTAACACTAACCATAACATCATTAACATAAAGCAAATCTGTTGGTTCTTTTTGGAATATAGATTTTGGCTCTTTTTTAATAGAAAGCTGTGTTTTTTTCTAATAGAAAGCAAATTTCCCTGTAGGACCCGAGTCTCTGGAGCTGATGGGAGACGTGCTAACCACTGCACACAACTTTCGCAGCTAAATTACCTTAATTCAGGTATTACTTATGCCACTACTTATACCAGTCTATAGTCCTTGTAGAAAATCTTCACAATATTCTTTCCTCCATTATCTGCTGTCTGTGGTTTGGGATGGTTAAGTAACCAAGGCTCCGGAGTAGTGAGAAAGTTTTGAGTTCACATCCAGCTCTGCCAAGCTGTCACTGCTGGGCTGTTGAGCAACAGTATTGCACAGCACTGGACAAAATTGTCTGATAAACGCTGTTAACGTAAACCTGTCTGAAATAAAATTGTGTTATTAAATAACAGGGTGTTATTATGAAGTATGTTGCTATTGTTCACTACTAGTTGTGTTATTTAAGAAATAGAACATGATAGGTTGTCTGTTATCGGGAATAACATCACAACTGCAATTTGGCTGCAGCACAATCCAAAGATGAGTGCCATAGATCATCACAGCCATTATGTTATTTGCAACAACAAACGTCTTCTTATTGCTTTTGTACAACAGCTATCTTACAACACAATAAAGAATCAAAATAAATGAAAGTCCCAAATTTCATACTGAATTAATACTGATAATACCTTTCGCCTAAAAATAGGTACATAACAAGCAGGTTGTTGCTATAACACTACCAACTAACCTTAGTTTGAAATACAAGTGCAAACAAATGACGATGAAGGAGAAAAATTACAACATAAAATTTATTAAGACTTAAACAATAAAATGTAGCTATTTATTAGGGTTTATTGTGGTTATTGCATATTTGTGTGCATAAAGCTTGTTGATACTTGGCTAAGTAGAGTTATACCGTTTTGGTATGGGAAAGAGAAGAAAAGAGCATGAGAACACTTCTCAACCAATCAGACTGTAAGGCTGAAACTAACTGTTTATAATAAAATATGAACCACACTGACTGATTTAATCCGATTTCAATCTTTTTGCATGTGTAAACAATCTAGACTACAATTGGTTAACTAATTTATTTACATATGGATACATTTAGTATGCTCATTTAGTGCTTTTTTTACTTGGACATGGCTCATCTTGCAGTAGAGTTTCATTCCTGAGTGACAGCATTCACATTTCATCTCTGCCCTTAATGGCCAGACATCCACTGGAGTGACATCCATATCAAATTAGTAAAACCACAAACAAGAAATACTAGGAATAGAACAGCAATTCCTTCAATAAATTTGACCCAGATGCTGCACAAATGCACTGATTATTCGTCTCCCAAGAAGGTGTCCAAAAGCAGTAAGGACCCACAACACTGCGAGGCCAGATGCAGGGACTTTGAATGACAATTCAAGATGTTGGACAGGCATGGAGGAAACTGTTAAGCTGAGGAATCAGTTCAATGGAATTTTATTTTAGGAGGTTATTAGTAATTTATATAAACACTCCCCGAGCACAAACGTTACAAAGCTTCACCAGCAGTGGCTCATTTTTCTGCTTGACACTTATGTAAACTCTTAATATGAATTTCTTAAAAGGACTTACAGAACCTACTATTCTCTGCAATTCTATTATAAAATAAAGCAGGTGGGTTGATATAGAACTGCTCGCTGTTTAATAACAGATTCTCTCCTAAGCAGCTTTGGGAATTTGAAACTCATATTTAACCATTAGACTCAAATATAAGCCCTCATATCCCCTATCCAGTGTTGGGAGTGACTGCAACCTGACAGCTCAAATATATAAACGTATTACATCCTATCAGGTTTCTATTTCCTCTGCTTAGTTTCAACATTAATTCCACAGACCCATAGAAACTTGCATCAAACAAATCTCAAGCAACATGTCTCATCAGATAGGGGATTGTATATACCAGCCTTGTATGCCAAACTAATATGGGTGATACAGGTGTTGAATTTGCATTCGCAAAACAGAAATATGCTGGGAGTGAGAGATGAAATGAACAACTACCCAGCAATGGAATGCTGGGAAAAGACAGGAATGATGGGTTACTCCAAAACTTTACCAGTCACTTTGATGGATAACCATAATACAATAGGGAGGCAAAAGTCTGAGACCATTATTGAAAATACTTTTGCATTTACATTTATGTCATTTAGCAGACACCCCTGTCCAGAGCGACTTACAACTGATACAATCTTACAATCTAAGCAATTGTGGGTTAAGGACCGTGCTCAAGGATTTAACAATGGTAGCCTGGAAGAGGTGGGTTTTGAACCCTGCGCTTTCTGGGCTGGCATGAACCCTGAGCTGGCATGGACGAAACAAGTTTGGATGATCTAGGTTATCCATGATTTCACAATATTTCAATGAGCATCTTGTGATGTTACTGAATGCTTGGCTTCCTCTGTTTTCAAGTGCCCCAATAAATGTTGGAGAGGATTTAGGTCAGGTGACTGCAATGAAAAGTCCATGGCAGTCAGAAATCCTTGATAGTTTTTGGTCTTCAAGTAGTTGTTGCAAAACTTTGAATGTGTGTTTAGGGTCATTATCCTGCTATCCTTCTCCACATGTTCCAAACTAGTGGTCTGAAGCTGTGACTGAAGAAACAAATGTGATGACCTATTAGATATACGAAGACCATTTAAATAATGATAGAATAGACTTTAGTGAATGGCAAGGCAGATTCAGTGGCTTGGTGGTGAGAGCTACATTGATGAAAACAGCAGTTGCTGAATATTTGGGTTCAAATCCCAGACCTGGCTTATAACATCCTATCCAAACCCTGCTCTGTACCTCGTACTCTTTGAGACATAATCTTGGCCCGACTGGACTCACTACTCAAGGAAAACCATTAAAACCCTTCTCTGTACTGGCACCCAGGTAGTGGAATGTCAGAGTTTCTTGCTGTTTCAAATGGTGACTAAAGACTCACGTCTTCACTCAGAGCTTAAGTAAAGGCTGAACGTGCACTTACCTATGTCAATAAAATATTTTTAAAAATCGTTCCCAACAGGATTTTACTAGGAAGGCATTCTTTTGCTACTGCTTATTTGTTCTAGTATTAGGTTTTGTCTACTAAGACGAATACAAAGCATTTTTGTAAGTCTCTCTGGATAAAGGGACATGCTAAATGCTGTAAATGTAAACATGAAGTGATTTGGCAGCAGCAGTAGTACTGGGTGGTGTTGGTGGCAGAGGATCATGTTGCAGTGACAACAGCAACAAGTCCAACACTAACTGTGTGGTCCATATCTTGCATGAATGTTCTACAGATCATTAGAGCATCCATGCAAGAGTGCATCAGTCTAACATGCTAGTCCACCACCACAGTGACCCAAGTTCAAGTCCCGGTGGTGCCGTCCAGCCAGTCAAATACAGTTAAAGTTTGGTTGGGGGATCATCTCCCAACTCTCCACCTATGACTGCTGGTCCTGTGATGGACTGGCAAGATTTCCAAGGCACTTTTCTGCTGGAATTGCATAACCAGATAAATGTGAAGGAAAAAAGACATCACTGAACCACTAACTCAGTGGTCATCAGCCTGCATCCCATGATAAATGGATGTGGGACCCACATTTCTATACTAGTGACCTGCTATAACTATACATTAATATCCACTTATATAGTCACTTACAGTATGTACAGTACTGTGCAAAGGTCTTAGGCCACCATTAGATTAGATACACAATTTTTAAAAATGACCATATATAATTCTTGTTTTATTGTGAATTATTGGTATTGTTTTACAACCAGAAAATACAGAACATTTGTATGCAGTATTAAAAAAGCTAACCCCCCAGCCAGAAAAAAACAGCTTATATAGGCTACAGTGGCAAGCATTTAGTGTTGAGTGTTGGACTATTACGTGAGCAGCATCTGGCAGCTTCATCGGAAAACCAAGTTGACCCTTCTACAGTCCAAAGACGCTTGATCAAGAATGGTTAAACAAAAGAAACACTTTTTTGGAATGGGAACAGGGTGAAAAGGCTAAAATATGCTAATGCTCACAAAGACTAGAATGAAGATCAATGGAAAAGAGTATTATGGAGTGACAAATCCAATTTTTGGGTCCAATTGTCAACAAAATGTTATATTTGATGATTATACCATGGCTAAAACAACTACTCAAATGGTGGCCTAAGACTTTTGTACAGTACTGTATATGCCTGTATATGCCTAGGTGGTAAAAAATGTGACCCACTGCTTTTAGAATGAGCCCTGAAATGTAACCGTTAGGAAAACAATAGTCTTGTAGATCCAATGGGAAAGCATGTAACCATATATATACACATTAGCTAACACATCAGCAAAAAGAATAAGAGTAATATGTAAATACACAGTACAAGTGTCTGCTGTACTTGCACTGGTTAAGATCTGCTTTTAGCCCCTTTACAAGCACTTGTGTGTCATGGTTTGGGATCAAAGGCAGGAGAGGCCTTGTGGTTTTTTGTGCCGTAAATCCTTCTGATACCCATACTAACATGAGCCATGTGATTTTCTCTCACACTATAAACCTTACCTAGTCATGGTTAGCCATGGTTCTACTGACCTTCTCTGCAAATTCAGCCAAAATATGTACTATTTAATATGGCCAGTGTTAGAATAAAGTAGATCAAACACTTATCTGGCACTGTGGTGGTGCAGAGGTCTAATACAGTAGCCCACCACCAAAGGGATAGGGGTTCGAGTATGGGTCGGGCGTCTTATGTAGAGGCGATTAACTGTGTTTTGAGTGAGGGGAGGCCAGTCAGGGAACAGTGACTCAACAGTGACACCTGGCAGCCCTGCAGTAGACTGGCATTTCTTACAGGTCATATGCTTGTGTCCATGGTCTTTGAGATAGGTGCTGGACCTCCTGTGAACTAGGGGTGGGTATTGGAAAGCACTTCACAATACATGGGTTACGATATGATTATATCATGATACATTGTGATACATTGCATATTGCAATGTATTGCAATATTCCACATAGTTCACTGAAAATATAAAAACAGCTGAAATACAAGTTATGATGTACAATCTAAGTCCTCTTAATACATCACATCACATCACATTGAAAATTGAGTCAAAACACTGTACTGTGGCATCTACAGGAGTGGAGACTGTAGTTTACAACCCATTTAAAATATGTTTTTTCTTCCTTCAGAAAACAATATTTTGATCTGAAAATCGATGCCCCTTTCCTGGATAAGGGTCTTGTCATGGCAGAAGGGCTTGTGTGGTCTAATGATCTCCAGGGCTATGATCCTGACAAACACGATCCGAAGCACCCTTATGAGTACTGATATGAGATCTAAGTGTACCCTGCCAGGAAGAGAATTACTGGGACCTACCCCTGGAGACAGGCCTGGGGGTAGCGTCTCTTGGCAAGCACTTGGTGGCCGGGCAGCCCACATAACCCAGCCGGGCTCAGCCCGAATCGGCAACGTGGGAGGATCAAGTGGACCCACCACCTGCAAGATCCAGAGCAAGGGTGCGGTGCAATGCCCATTGGGCACAGGGCGGGGGTGCAGGGGACCCTGGCGGAAGGAACCTGACCCTTGGCACGTAGGACATAATCTCACTGGGGGAAGCAGCTGGAGCTGGTGCAGAAGGTTGAGGTATTAGATATAGTTGGGCTCACCTCCACTCACAGTGTGGGCTCTGGAACCAGACTACTTGATAAGGAATGGACTCTCTCCTTCTCAGGAGTTGCACAGGTGAGAGGTGCCCCTGGGGGTGTCTCTACAGCTGGAGTAAACGAGAGGGTCACCTCAATGCATCTTTGGATTGCAGGGAGGAAAACATTGACAGTCCTTGTACTCTCAGAGTTTGAGTTGTGTTTGCATTCTTGGCAGTAAGTCAGACTTGTTCAGCGTGAACATTGGAATCCGTCAGGCTTCTGCATTGTTTCCACTCCTGTTCCTGATATTCATGGACAGGGTAGAAAGGCATAGCCTGGGATAGGAGGGCTTCCAGCAGGGGGGTCGGGAGGTGTCATTTCTGCTGTTTGCGGATGATGTTGTTCTGCTGGCTTCTTCACATTTAGGCCTCCAGCATGCCCTTGAGTGGTTTGCCGAGTGTGAAGCAGTCGGTATGTGGATCAGCACCTCCAAGTCTGAGGCCATGGTTATTTCCTGGAAAAAGAATGCTCCCTTCAGGGGGTGAGAACTTACCCCAAGTGGAGGAGTTCAGGTATCTCGGGTTCTTGTTCATGAGTGATGGAAAGAGGGATCGTGAGATCAGCTGTAGGTTGGGTGCAGCGTTGGCAGTAATGCAGACAGAGATGCCAGGGCTTCTTTGCTTGCCCTGCTGCCACCATGACCCTGGAATGGATAAACGGAAAAGATGATGATGATGAAAATCGATGTAGTATATCACAAAAATAAATATTGCAATATATTGCTATATCATTTTTTTTAGCATAGACCTACTGCAGACCATGAAAAAATCTACCTGAAAAGAACTGGCAACCGCCTGGGATACATGAGCAGCTAGCTTGCAACCATCTAAAACCACAATGGATAAAATAACAACAATCAAACATCTACCCAGCCACCTTAAAATTCACCCTGGATAACACAGCAACCAGCTGAGACACCCCTTTAATCACCTGGAATACCATGACAATTGCCTAGAAACACCTTAGCAACCACCTGGGATGCAATACCAAATGCCCTGCAAGTGTCCATGGATAACACAGCAATGACCCAGCAACAACTTGAAATACCATAGCAACTGCCCAGCAGCCACCTAGAATTGCAGAGTAGCTGTTGGTTTTCGCTTTTCATTACTTGTTTCATTTGAGCATTTTTCTTCTGTCCTTTTTCATTCCTCTCTTGTCTTTTTTCCCCATGGAGGGTATGTGCTCATTTTCTCTGTTTGTTGCCTCATCTCCAGAACCTGATTGCTACACCTGCAGCGAGTTCAACCCTGATTAGTCCTGCCTTAAAGGGCTTCTGTGAGAGGATGTCAATGTGGGATTCTAAGAGTTTGTTTGTTCTCAGTAAGCCTCGTAGCTCATTTGAGTTTCTGTTGTTCCAGCTCCTGAACTGTATGGTGTCTTAGCTCTATGACCAATTCTGTCCTAACTTCCCAGGTTCCTGCAGCTTGGACTCACTGGAAATTCTACTGCATATCTGCACTGGCCGTCAGATGAATTCTGTAGCTGTTCTGCCTGTTGGTCTCTGTGTTCCCATGACGGACCTGATCTGTAGCCAAAACTGTTCATCTGCTGGTTCTGTCCTGGACCTGTGCCCATTCTTTATACCCATAACACCTGTCTCTGAGACCGGCATCTGACCTGCTTGTTGGTCATACGGGCAAAGCCTGTTCCCTCACCTGCATTCATCCCTGAGCTTTTGGCATTGTCATTCATCCCTTGGCTGCCACTGCCTCTGTCTGGGTTCTTTCTGTCTCTCTCCTACCTGTTATTTGTTAAATAAACCTCTCTATGACCTTCACCTTGTGCTGTGCTTTTGTGAGCCAGAGTTGAGTCTCCAGCCCTAAATTATGTGGTTTCACCGGCTCTTGCGCTCACGAAACTTAACTAATAGTTATCTAACAACACCTTAGCATCCACATGAAATACCACAGCAGCTGTCTAACAACATATTTGGACCAGCATAACAATGAAATAGCATAACAACATCTTAACAACCATGTAGAATATCCAACAACTGACTACAACTGCCTAGCCCACCAACACCTTTACCATACCACTGGACACCTAAGCATAAACCAGATAAAACAACTTCACCACTTGTAACCACTTGGAACACCAGAGCAACTGCCTAGCAACACCCTAGCAACTACAGTTATGTTTGAAAGTTTGTGAACCCTTTAGAAGTTTCTATATTTCTGCATAAATATGACCTAAAACATCATCAGATTTTTACAGAAGTTGTAAAAGTAGATAAAGAGAACCCAGTTAAACAAATGAGACAAAAATATTATACTTGGTCATTTATTTATTGAGAAAAAAATGCTTTAATATTACATATTAGTGAGTGGCAAAAGTTTGTGACCCTCTAGGATTAGCAGTTGATTTGAAGGTGAAATTAGAGTCAGGTGTTTTCAGTCAATGGGATGACAGACAATCAGGTGTGAGTGGGCACCCTGTTTTATTTAAAGAACAGGGATCTATCAAAGTCTGCTCTTCACAACACATGATTTAAAGAGTGTATCATGGCATGAACAAGGAGATTTCTGAGGACCTCAGAAAAAGAGTTGTTGATGCTCAGCAGGCTGGAAAAGGTTTACAAAACCATCTCTAAAGAGTTTGTACTCCACCAATCCACAGTCGGACAGACTGTGTACAAATGGAGGAAATTCAAGACCATGGTTACCCTCCCCAGGGAGTGGTGGACCAACAAAGATCACTCCAAGAGAAATGGCGTGTACTAGTTGACGAGGGTCCACAAAGGACCCCCAGGGTAACTTCTAAGCAACTGAAGGCCTCTCTCACATTGGCTAATGTTAATGTTCATGGGGTCCACCATCAGAAGAATACTGAACAACAATGGTGTGCATGGCAGGGTTGCAAGGAGAAAGCCACTGCTCTCCAAAAAGAACATTGCTGCTCATCTGCAGTTTTTGCTAAAAATCACGTGGGCAAGCCAGAAAGGCTATTGGAAGAATGAGACCAAAATAGAACTTTTTTGTTTTAAGAAAAGCGTTATGTTTAGAGAGAAAAGAAAAAACCGTTGCATTCCAGCATTAAAAACCTTATCCCATCTGAGAAACATGGTTTTGGTAGTATCATGGTTTGGGCCTGTTTTTGCTTCATATGGGCCAAGACAATCATTGATGGAACAATGAATTCTGAATTATATCAGAGAATTCTAAAGGGAAAATGTCAGGGACATCTGTCCATGAACTGAGTCTCAATAGAAGGTGGGTCATGCAGCAAAGACAAACGACCCTAAGCACACAAGTCCGTTTCTTCCAAAGAATGGTTAAAGAAAAATAAAGCTAATGTTTTTGGAATGGCCAAGTCAAAGTCCTGAACCTTAATCCAATCGAAATGTTGTGGAAGGACCTGAAGTGAGCAGTTAATGTGAGGAAACCCACCAACATCCCAGAGCTGAAGCTGTTCTGTACGAAGGAATGGCTAAAATTCCTCCAAGCCGTGTGTGCAGGACTGATCAACAGTTACAGGAAACGTTTAGTTGCAGTTATTGCTGCAAAGGAGGGTCACAGCAGATACTGAAAGCAAAGGTTCACATACTTTTGCCACTCACTAATATGTAATATTGAATCCATTTTCTTCAATAAATAACTGACCAAGTATAATATTTTTGTCTCATTTGTTTAACTGGATTCTCTTTATCTACTTTCAGGGCTTGTGTGAAAATCTGATGATGTTTTAGGTCATATTTATGCAGAAATACAGAAAATTCTGAAGGGTTCACAAACTTTCAAGCACCACTGTACATGGAACACCACCATAAAAACTACCTAGAGTACAAGCAACTGCTTTGGATTTTTATGGCAGCCAAGTTGAAAGCAAGTTGAGCAACATAAGAACCACTATAGAGTTGTTTAGGCTGTACAATCACTAATTTCAGAAAATAGTACTTCTGGTGTTTAATCGTTATATTTAATGTTACACTTTTACTTTCACACTTTTTTCATAGTTGTGCAATAGGAATAAATTTGCTTTTCCACGGCAATACTACTTCTGTCAAGTAACTGACATAAAAAAGAAACAAGTAATGAGAGAGACGCCATCGTCACAGTGGAAATGACAAATCTTTACGAGCAAGAGCAAATCTAAAGAACAGACTATTTTCACACACTAGCTGTCAGACTTTGTCAATACGTAATTATATAATGTCTCGCACTAATGAAAATATTTGATTTATGAAGAACAGTAGTAAGACTTCCTGTTCTGTTAAATTTGATCTCGAAATGATTACCTTGGCCCAGAACTCAGACGTCCTGGCATAATGAGCACATGTATGATTAAACATAGAAGACATATTTTCTTTAATGAGACATTTGATAATACCACGGTACTAAAAGTAATCTATGAAAACTATGAAGGCCCTATTTCACATATTATTTGTTTTAATATCTGAATGCCTCCGCGCTGATGATGTGGCCTACATCCACATTTGAACCTCCAAAGCACCCTCCAAAAAAGCCAGAAAAACTACAGGAACTACAGGAAGCAGACATAATAAAACATTCAGCTTAAGCATTTCTCTCAGTACCTTTTTATTAAGCAAAGAGTGTGAAATGGGCAGTTCCATCCTAAACGTGTTATAGAACTAGTCTTATGTAATAAGAAAAAAAAGAAAAAACAGAATTGTGTTTAAGGTCATAAAGTCTTTTTGACTTTACAAATTCGTGTACTCTTAAGCCATGCCAGATATTCTCACCATATCTGACTCTTGGGTCCTGCCTGTATATCTTTCATTTTCCTTAGGAAGTGAGTAAGGACAATTATTGTCAGCTATCAATGGGAACATGCAAGATAACTTATTTGTTAGTCATTTGGAATATTGCCTGGCAACAGGGCACCAGTATTAAAGATAATGTACACAGATTCCATTTTAAACACAGTACATTGTTAAAGCTACACGAATATAACCAAATGATTGTGGGGACCCATAAATTACATTTAAAAACATGAGTATTGGTAGGGATTTTGTCCCTTATTTGCTGCTTCAACAGCCTCCAACCTTCTGAGAACGCTTTCCACTAGATATTGGAACAAGACTGTGAGGTCAGGCTCGGATCTTCAGTTCCTCATAAAAGTAGTAACATAACAATGAGTTTTAATTATGAGATAATTAACTACATTTGTATTAAGTAAAATACACACCCTGAGCCTAATACTTGGTTGATGCACCTTTGTCAGCAATTACAGCTTCCTCTTAGAATATCCTTGCACGCTCTGTCAGGTTGGATGGGGAGTGTCGGTACACAGCCATTTTCAGCTCCTTCCACAGAATGTTCAATTATATTCTGGTCTGGGCTGTGGCTGGTCCAGTCACAGACTTTCTCTGAAGCCACTCCTGTGTTTTCTTGGCTGTGTGCTTCGGGTTGATGTCATGTTGAAAAGTAAACCTTCGCCCCAGTCTGAGGTCCAGAACATGCTGGAGCAGGTTTTTTTCAAGGATCTCGGAGTACTTAGTTGCATTCATCTTTCCCTCTATCAGAGTTAGTCGCCCCAGTGCCACTGCTGGAAAACATCCCCACATCATGATGCTGCCACCACCATACTTCACTGTAGGGATGTAATTAGCCAGCTGATAGATAGATAGATGTGATGCTTGGTATTCAGGTCAAAAAGTTCAATTTTGGTTTCATCAGACAAGAGAATCTTGTTGCTAATGGTTTGAGAGTCCTCATGTGCCTTTTACTAAGGAGTGGCTTCTGTCTGGCCACTCTACCAAAACGGCATGATTTGTGGAGTGCTGCCTGGATGGCTGATCTTCTGAAAGGTTCTCCCATATCCACAGGGATACATTGGAGCTCTGTCAGAGTGACTCTCAGGTTCCTGCTCACCTCCCTTTCCTAGGCCCATCTTTCCTGATTGCTCAGTTTGGCCAGACGGCCAGGTCTAGGAAGATTCTTGGTGGTTCCAAACTTCTTCCATTTATGAATGATGGTGGCCACTGTGCTCTTTGGGACCTGTAAAGCTGCAGCATGATACCCTTCTCCAGATCTATGCTTTGACACAATCCTGTTTCTGAGGTCTGCAGATCATTTCTTTGACCTCATGGCATGGAGTTTGCTCTGATATGCACTGTCAACTGTGGGACCTTATATAGGCAGGTGTTGGCAATCCCAAAGCATGTCCAATCAATTGAATTGACCACAGGTGGACTCCTATTAAGTTTCAGAAACATCTCAAGCAGTATCAGTGTAAACAAAATGCACCTCAACTCACCTTTGGGTGTCATATCAAAGGGTGTGCACACTTGTGTACATATTATATTTTACATTTTGATTTTTAATAACAGCACAAATGTCTAAAAACCTGCTTTCACTTTGTCATTGTAGGTTATTTTGTGTAGAAGTTTATAACAAAAAATGAACTCAATCTATTATAGAATAAGTCTGTAACATAATAAAACATGGAGAGAAGCTGAAAGGGGTGTGCAGACTTTCCGGCTTGCCTGTATGTTAATGATTTGTAGGTTTATGCTATGATATATACAGTATACATTAAACTTACGAAAAATGTAAGTTTTTTAGATTTGTCGGAATGTATCTTCATCGTAAATTGGAGACAACCTTTACTATAATACTACAGCCAAGTTAACTATTTTTAAACTATTATATTCACATTCAAAACACTGATTATGTGACTACCAATAGTAGCAGCAGAACGAATTCTAAAATGCACCAGAGCATTTTAAGTGATCATATCACTGCCTCAAATCTCAGTGAGAATATCTTACAGCAGGACAGTGAGTCCAAAACATACCACTACATCAAGCTTCTTAAGACCAAGGAGCGAATTGTTCATGATTGGCCATCAGTCACCCAAGTAAGCATGGACTTCACAAGATCAAATGCAAAAAAGCTCTCGAAATAGTCTGCAGTGTGGGTGATGAGTTCAATAGCGAAGCCTTGGGCAACCATTGTTTCCTAAGCATGAGCACATGGAAAGGAGCCACGTGTTGTTACTTTCCTGGCAAGGTCAAAGCGACACAAAGAGCAGGCCAATGTTCTTGACCAAGAATTACTACCGTCATAAAAAGTCCTCTCATTAATTAGGGATGTATGTGCCAAAGCAGACACATTCCATTAAAGTGTATCCTAGAAAAAGTCACACAAAATGTTGAAGATGCCTCCTTCTAAGAACTCGACTAGACAAACCTGACTCCTGTATGGTCTTTATAAGCCACTGCTTTAAAACTAACTTACTTAAAGTTTGATTAGTTTTTGTAAACTTCACAGTATCAGGGTGCATTAGCTAGGGAGGGTTTAATACATAAGGTAGAATTTATGGAAGTGAAACAATAAATGAGATAGCAAGTATCTCAGTCATTTTACCTGAAGCTAACTCACAGCACCAACACAAAAGTTTGTTCAACACACTGGATAAATTAAAAGGAACAAAAAATCCTGTTCAATGCACCACTAGACAAAATAAGTGGCATATCATTCCACAGAGGTTGTTCAACTTACTGAGGTCTGGTCATTGACCCACACTGGGAATGTGCTGCCTTCTGTTTCAATGGAACAGACTGTGTGTAATGATACACCAAGTGCAAGGAAACAACAAACCTTTTTCCTGAATTTTTGAAGTCATTTGAAGTCAAAATACTCGTGTATTAGGATCCTGAATGAAACTGCACTCCACTGAAAGTCCTGATATTTTAAGTGGCTTAAAGACTTTAAATGGCCACTGTAGCCCTGACCAGGAGAAGTGCAAGGAAACTGAGACTGGAAGCTTTAGGTGAAACACATCAACTAAATGACGGCGAGTGGGACTCAGAGCAGTGAGTAACATAATGCACTACACATGTATTGAGTTGTGTATTGACAGTCAGTGGGGCAAAAAAGTATTTTAGTCAGCCACTGATTGTGCAAGTTCCTTTCTACTTAGAAGGATGAGAGACGGTCTGTAATTTTCAATATCAGTCACTTCAACTATGAGAGACAAAATGAGAAAAAAATCCAGGAATCACATGTAGGATTTTTTAAAGAATTTAATTGTAAATTATGGGAGGAAATAAGTATTTGGTCATAACAAAAGTTCCAACTCCTACTTTTGAACATAGCTTTGTTGGCAATGACGAGGTCAAAATTTCCTGTAAAACGTTTTCCTTAACCAGGTTTGCACACAATGTAGATGGTTATTTTGCCCAGTCCTCCATTGCAGATCTCATCTACAGCATTGATGTGTGGGGCAACACGTGATTTCAACTCACCTCCAAAAATTTTCTAGGGGGCTGAGGTCTGAGACTGGCTAGGCCACTACAGAAAACTGAAATGCTTTTTAGGAGCCATTTCTTCATGCCCTTGTTGGGATATTGTCATGATGGAAGAGATCCGCAAAATTCAATCTTCAATGCTCCTCACTGATGGAAGGATCAGTCGGACTGTCACCTTTGGCCAGAAAAAAAACAGCCCCCAAAGATTATGTTTTCCACCTCCATGATTCGCAGTAGGTATGGCCGGGCAAATCAGAATTTTTCTTCCTCTAAACACGGCGAGGTGAGTTTTTACCCATTAAAGTTCTATTTTTGGTTTCATCGACCACATGATCTTCTCCCAAATCTCTTCTGGATCATCACATATGCTCTCTGGCAAACTTTTCAGATGGGACCTGGACACGTACTGGCTAAGAAGGGGGGACACGCCTGGCATGCAGGATCTGAGTCCCATCTCTGTGTGTTACTGATGGTAGCATTGTTACTTTGGTCCCAGCTTTGTCAGGTCATTCATCAGGTTCTTTCCGTGTAGTTCTGGGATTTTTTGCATCATTTCTTTGACTCCATGGGATGAGAATCTTGGTGGAGCCCTAGGTCAAGGGATATTATCAATGGTCTGATGTCTTACAATTGCTTCCCCACCGTTGATTTATTCCACACCAATCTGCTTGCCTATTGTAGAGTTCACTATTCTAGCCTGGTGCAGGTTACAATTTTCTTCCTGGTGTCCTTCGACAAGTTTTTGGTCTTGGCCATGGTGAGTTTGGAGTCTGACTGTTTGAGGCTGTCACGCCCGCTGGCCGCTAGGCCAGCGTCATCCGCCTCATCACACGAATCCTGTCCCCATTCCACGTCACGACTGCACATTATTTTCAAAAGCCCGCTCAAATCAGATCAGCGGCGGATTATTGGGGTTCACGTCGGTCGCGTCCCTACGCGTCGCACCTTCATATGCCGTCTACATGCCTCGCGCCCATATTCGAGTCCCTACCGCGCCTCGCCGACCTGTCGTTCTCTCAGAGCCTCGCCGAATATCGCCGTCCCTACTGCCGCTTCCTCTCCAGGTATCGTGCCGTGTAGATATTGCCGTGTTTTGTTAGCCTTTCCACCTGTTTCGCCGACCCGGTCTATAGTTTATGTTCCCTACCCGTTTTAGTTTCGTTTAATCAACAAGTTTGCACGGGACTGCGGATTAGTTTTATGTTACACCCGTTTTCGGTCCATCTTTCATTTAAGTAGCTGTCTACTTTTGTTGTTTTGTTTTAATAAATAAAACCCTTTATTTTGAAACCTGGTTCGTTCATCGTTCCTCTCGCCTCCCGGAGTTACAGAATAATCCGCCACAAACATGGAGACGCAGGTTCCCCTACATCTCCATTTTTATTCGGCCATTTCAATGGCAGACCTGCATCCTTGCGGCAGTTAGTTGAATGGTTGCAGGATTGTTTTGATCCTTCCCCTTTGACTCCGAGATATGCAAAAGTCTCCTTTTATTCTCCACCTTGCCGATTGAGCCCTAATCTGGGCCACCCCGCTTCGGCCGATGTCAAGGCAGAAATTCACAAGAGTTCCTGGAGATTGCTGGAGTTTGGCTTTGGTCCCACGGGCTTGCATTGGGCATCGAAGCACCACGGGTTTTGAAACTGTTCGGCCTGTCCGGCCTGCCAGGGTTGTAAAGTGCTGGATAATCAGCTGGCCACAGCCGGTCTGCCCATGTCAGGCGGTCTGCTACGCTCATGATACCCGCACTCTAGTTTTTGATAACCGGGTCCGTACCGCTTAGTCTCGCAGGGAGAACCTCTAGTTCTCGTGACCGCGTTCCTAATCGCCTTAGTTCGCCACCAGAACCCTCTAGTCTAAGGTAACCATGTCCGTACTCGCTCTGTCTCGCGCAGAAACACTCTAGTTCCGATGACCGCGTTTCCTACTTGCTCTAGTCTTGCCGCCGAACCTCTAGTTCCAGATAACCGTGTCACTACTAGCTCTAGTCCGCCTGCAGAACTCTAGTTTAGATAGTTGTGATGCGCCCGTCCTGCACCAGGGACATTCGGCCCGCTCCTGCACCACGGACATTCGTTGCCCGCCTCCTGCACCACGGACATTCGTGCACGCGCCTGCACCATGGACATCCCGTGCCCACTCAATGAACCAGTGACATTCGTGCCCGCTCTGGGCAGAGACCCCGGAACATTACACGCAATGCTGTACCTGGACGTACTGGCAGTTACGAGTGGCTAGCCCTAAAAGGAGGGCAGAAAGTAGAGCAGAAAGAGAGGCAGGTCAGCAGTTCCGGATGGCTGCCGACGCGAGGGCGCAGCAGTTCCGGTAAATGCCTCCAGGGCGTCAGCACGTCCCAGAGGCTTCCCAGAGGGGCCGTGACATGTCAGAGGCCTCCCAGAGGCCGTGCACTTGTCAGAGGCCTTCCCAGGAGGGACAGTGAAAATGCAGAGGCCTTCCCCAGAGGCCGTGCACATGTCAGAGGCCTTCCCGAGGGCCGTGCACTTGTCAGAGGCCTTCCCAGGGCCGTTCAATTGTCAGAGCCTTCACAGAGGCCGTTGACTTGTCAGAGGCACTCCCAGAGGCCGTGCACTGTAAGGCTTTCCCAGAGGACGAGATTGTAAGAGGCACTTCCCAGAGGGGGGGCAGTGCACATGGCAGAGGCCTCGTCCCAGAGGCCGTGAACTTGTCAGAGGCTGTTACCAGGGGCCGCCTGCACATGCAGAGGCCTTCCCAGAGGGCCGTGCACTTGGCAGAGGCCTTCCCAGAGGCCGAGCAATTGTCAGAGGCCATCCCAGAGGCCGTGACATGTCAGAGCATTCGCAGAGGCCGTGACTTGTTATGAGGTCTGCCCAGAGGCCGTCTCTTCCACAGGACCCGCCAGAGAAAGTCTCTTCCATAGAGATCCAGATTCCCGTTCCCACGGATCTTGATCTCCAGCATCCCGTCACGGCTCTGCTCTCCAGCATCCCGCACGGCCCTGCTCTCCAGCATCTGTCCACGGCCTGCTCTCCAGCATTTTACCGTCCACGGCCTGCTCTCCAGCATCCGTCCACGGCCCTGCTCTCCAGCAGCACGTTCACGACCTGCTCTCCAAGCAGCTAGTCCAACCCCTGCTCTCAGCAGCGTCCAAGACCCTGCTCTCCAAGGCACTCGTCCACGACCCTGCTCTCCAGCAGCTCGTCCACGACCCTGCTCTCCAGCAGCTCGTTCACGACCCTGCTCTCCAGCAGCTCGTCCACGACCCTGCTCTCCAGCAGCTCGTCCACGACCCTGCTCTCCAGCAACTCGTCCTCGACTCTGCTCGCCTGCCCCCGGTCGTCGACTCTGCTCGCCTGCCTCCGGTCGTCGGCTCTGCTCGCCTACCTCCGATCGTCGGCTCTGCTCGCCTGCCTCCGGTCGTCGGCTCTGCTAGCCTGCCTCCAGTCATCGGCGACCTCGCTCTCCAGGCTCCAGCCGTCGGCGACCTTGCTCTCCAGGCTCCAGCCGTCGGCGACCTCGCTCTCCTGCTTCACGTCGGCGCCTCTGTTCTCCAGCCGATCGACTGCTGGCAGTCCCCTCCTGGGGTCCGCCCGACGAAGAGATCGCCTGAATCGGAACTGTGCCCGGGGGTCCATCTTGGGAGTCCTAGCTCCATCTCGGACTCCGTGGGGGGGGGGGGGGGGCTCTGTCACCCGCTCATCACGCGCACCTGTTCCTCATTTCCCACGTCACGACCGCACAATATTTAAGCCGCGCTCACCTCACACTCAGCGTATTATTGGTGGTTCACGTCGGTCGCGTCCCTACGCGCCGCACCTCATCTCGCCTCGCTGCCTGTCGTGTCTCTACGCGCCTTGCCGCCTGTCACGTCCCTACGCGCCGCGTCCTATCCAGGTATCGTACCGTTTAGCTTATTGCCGTGTTTTGTTTAGTTTCCACCTGTTTTGCGACCTTGGTCTAGTTTATGTTCCCTACCCGTTTTCGTATTCGTTTCATACCCGTTTCCGGCTGCGGCTTAGTTTATGTTCCACAACCGTTTTCGGTCCTCTTTCCTTTCCGTTCGCTGTGTCTCCTTTTGTTGGTTGTTTAATAAATAAAACCCCTTTATTTTGAACCTGCGTTCGTCTCCTCGTTCCTCTCGCCTCCCGGCGTTACAGAGGCTGTGGACAGGTGTCTTTTATACATTTAACGAGTGGAGGACAGAAGAGCTTCTTACAGAAGAAGTTACAGGTCTGTGAGAGCCAGAAATCTTGCTTGTTTGTGGGTGACCAAATACTTATTTTCGACAATGATTTACAATTAAATTAAATGCTACAATGTGATTTCCTGGATTTTTTTCTCATTTTGTCTGTCATAGTTGATATGTACCTATGATGAATATTACAGACCTCTCTCATCTTTCTAAGTAGGAGAACTTGCACAATCAGTGGCTGACTAAATACTTTTTTGCCCCACTGTAGGACCTGTTGTGATTGTTGACATTCTTTCTTTATGCCTATGTGGGGTGTTGATGGAGTAGAGGGCTCCAAGCATGGCTTTGCCTGGTCCGTTATGTGTCTCTGCTATTAAAGTCCCATTATGTTGCCTTTAACTTAATTGCATTTAACATAGTTTTGTTGATTTGGAAACATTACAGTATGTGTTATGTGGTTTATTGCATTTTGGTATGGGATCACGTGCTACAGTGGTGCTGAAGTGACAGTTGTGAAACCCTTCAGAGGTTTCTACATTTCGCATAAAGATGACCTAAAACATCATCAGATTTTCACACAAGTCCTGGAAGTAGATAAAGGAAAAGCAATTAAAACAAATGAGACAAAAAATATTATACTGGTCATTTAGGTATTGAGAAAATGATCCCACTTACATATTAGTGTGTAGCAAAAGTTGTGAAAGTTTACTTTCAGATGTCTGGTGTGCCCCCCTGTGCAGCAATAACTGCCACTAAACGTTTCCTCTAACGTTGATCAGTCCTGCCAACTTGGAAAGAATTTTAGCATATTTCCTCATAAAGAACAGCTTCACCTATGGGATGTGGTGGGGTTTCCGTACATTAACTGATCGCTTCAGGTCATCAACAACATGTTAGACTGGATGAATGTTCAGGACTTTGAATGGGCCATTCAAAACACTTAGCTTTATCTGTCTTTAACCATTCTTTGGGTAGAACGGGCTTGTGTGTCTTAGGGTCATTGTCTGGCTGCATGGGACCATCTTCTCTTAGATTTAGTCATGGAAGAGTCCTTGACATTTTCTTTTAGAATTCACTGATATTAATTCGTTTCATTGTTCACAATGATGGGCAAAGCGTCCTGGCCTAGATGCGCAAAGCACCCCATGTTCAACAGAGGGATAGGTTCTTATGCTGGAATTCAGTGTTTACCTTTCTCAAATATACCACTTTTCTTTAAACCCAAAAGTTCTATTGTGGTCTCATTAGTTCAAAAAACATCTTCCATAAGCTTTCTGGGCTTGTCCAGTGATGTTGCAAAACGGCAGATGAGCAGAAATCTTCTTTTGGAGAGCATGGCTTTCTCCTTGCAACCCTGCCATGCACACCATTGTTGTTCAGTGATTCTTTGATTAGTGAAACTCATGAACATTAAACTTAACCAATGTGAGAGAGGCCATCAGTTGCTTAGAAGTTAACCTGGGGTCCTTTGGACCCACGACAACTCTTACACACCTTGCCCTGGAGTGTTTTTTGTTGGTCGAACCATCCTGGGGAGGGTAACAATGGGTTGAATTTTCTCATTTATACACAATCTGTGCCCACTCTTATCTCTCACCTCTCCTCCTCCGACCATCTCCTTTCTATCACCCCCCCATTTCTATTATTCTCCTTCTCCTTACCTGAATGTGGATTGGTGGAGTCCAAACTCTTTAGAGATGGTGGTGTAACTCTAAAATGCTTTTCCAGGGCTGATAACAACTCGTTTTCTGAGGTCCTAAGAAATATCCTTTGTTCGTGCCAGGATCCATGGTGGTGTTGTTATTAAATGGCATAGAGCAAATAGAAGTGAATGTCAAACTTCAATACAACAAACATAAAATGTGAAGTGTGAACAGACAAAGGCTACGAGGCTATGCTAACACAAAAAGACCAGAGGCTAACCACAGGGGAGGACCACAGATTTAGACCACTAAAACAGGGAGGGCAGAGCTAGGATGCTAACACACAAGCGAACCCAGGGGACAAACCAACAATGTAAGTGCAATACATGACAAGGAGGTGTAGAGAAGGAGGATTTTTAAAACGGAAAACACAAACAGGCTGTAATTACGAAGCTGGTTGTGGCAGGAGAAAAGGTCAGGACGGGAGCCATATAGGACACATGTTTTGGCACATCAACCTTCCTCATGGTTCCTCAGTTATGTTGTGCAACATTTCAGGTCATAAAGAGATCAGCATACTTTCCTAACCCTGTGAAGCAGTATGGCTGATCATATTTTCTTTTTTCTTCTTCTGTTTTATGACATCACTATATACTTGCACCTTCATTTTCATAACTGGGAAATTTAAATTAATTCAGTGGATTGTGGAATTAATAGTGCCAAAAGCCACTAGAAAAGAAATGATAGTTTTATATCTAACTTTATATATGAGTTTAAGATGGCAGATTTCTACACTGAGAATGAATGCACACAGAGGAACAGTATGTAACATTCACAAGATGCCTTTGTTGCAGGCACAGAGATGATCCATCATCTAACTTTCATTCCCTCAGACATGGCAAATTGTGCTTGTGTAACACCCAGCCAGGCTGGAGGCACCATTTAAGGTCATACAAACCAAACATCTCTTTGTATACCAGTGCACACTATATAAAGCCATATTTGGTGCTTATAACCTAGTTATATAAATTTATATGTAGGCCAGTGGTTAAAATACTGGACTGGTGACCAGGAGCTTGGGGATTCTTGTCCCAACATTGCCAAGCCGCCAATGCTGGGTTTCTGAGGAATGCGAAAGGAATGCACTTAACTCTAAATTGTTTGGTTTTTAGAATGTCTCCATTGTAAGCCACTTTTAGGGCAATTGAGTTAATCAGCATTTGGATTAGCATTGATAAACAATAACCAAATGGTTAAACATAAGCTCCACCTTAGCTCCTATAGCTATCATTAGGATAAACTGTTCTTAAATGAAATTCCTACTCATCAAAGTCAAATGTATTTCTGTAGCACTTTTTACACAAAGCATTGTTTCACAGCAGCTTTACAACTATCTGTATGTCCACAACCCCCGTTAAGCAAGCTTAGGGAGATGGTGGCAAGGAAATTCTCTGTAAATGTGACAAGGATAAAACCTTGGGAGGGCCGAGCCTTAAACAGAGACCAAATCTATTTGGGCAGATATTATATGTGAGAAATAAACTAAATTACCTGAAATACTACAATTATAATAATAGTTTAAATACACAGATGCAAAATATAATGATGAATTAATAGTATCTTAACAAATAATAATAACAACTAAATAGCAGAGGCTTAATAAATGCCCAAAATTGATGAAATATAATACTTTGGCTACCCTATGAAAGTTCAAACTGGCAGCAATTCTTCATTTCAATATCGCTCTAAACTTATCTGTATTTTCTCATAATCAGCTATGATGACGCAAAGAAATTGTTTTTAATTAAGAAAGAAAACTAAACAATGTTAAACTTGATAGGGAATTTATCAGTTTTGGTTCCTCTTGACTTTGGCTTTTGTTTGCTGGAGTTAATAGTAGTCTCCCAAGTAGAGCTATCTGTTCAATTTGTAGATATTCATTCAGAGTTATTGACCAGTCATTAAACCCATTGTTCTTCATACAGTGATTGCAAGTAAATAATGTAAATACAAGTAAAATTACAAGGAGTTTTAACACTCCTAGAAAAGTGTTAAAAGACAGCATATGGCTGTGCTCTGACCATTCAAAACACTCCCACATGTGGAAATGTTCCTACAAACCATTCAGACCAAAAGCAAGAAGGACTGTTAAATCCCACCGTTCATGACCCCCAAAGCTGGACATGCCCTACTAAATGTAGCAATAATGAACAAAGTGGCCTTGTTTGTTCATTCTTCTATTAATCTCAGCAAAATCCTTAGCTACACTGAACTGCAGTTATTTCACCCTGCCCCTAAAGTGCTAAGGATAAAACCAGACCACTCAAGGATTAGTAGACAAATTAGATGTAATACACGTGGTTAGGTAGCACAGAACTTATCATTCATGTTTATTCTTTCATTCATAAACTTTTGAAGTGGAGACGATAAGATCTTCAGTGATAAACTTGATCTTCGTCAATAAGCTTCTAAATATTGTTGTAAAATGCAGTCAGGTATATTAGGTATGTTGTATCTAAATAAAGCATGTACTGAGTAACAATCTGAGGTCAGTTAACATAAGAACCATGGCAAGTTTGAAAAAGTTAACACAACCTGCGTTGTAATAATCTTCAAATTAAATAAATCTTTAAGAAGTCAATTAAGTTCTGAGATATTACAATAAAACACTACGAGATCATCGGGAAATCAAACAAAATTGTATACGTAGCAAATTGTACAAAATGTGTTGTATTTAAGTTTATTAAGTATATTTATATATTTAACAAAATACGTAGTTTTACCATGGGTGTTGTATTTTTTTATTTAAAAAATGACGTACTTAATTACTATCTTAACAGACTATACAGAAGTTCTGTTGCTTAGATTTTGTTGATGGAAGAAATTGAGAATATTGTAGTACTGTTGTCATAGACTAAAGATACTTACTGAACATACACTCACTGGCCGCTTTATTAGAGACACCTGTTCAACTGGTATGGTTGTATAATATTTGCTATAGTCACTATATTTTGAAAAAAGCATTAATGTTGATTCTCTTTTGTTGCTTTAATCTGCTGGGAAAATCAGTCTCGCATTGGCTTCATGGGTGCTATGTGTGTGTCTGTGTATTGTGTGTTAAATAATTGCAGTTTTTTGGTGGGTTCTGTGTTATAAGTGCCAATTTAAGGTTCTATAAAGTTAATGTAACTCTCTATCTCTGACACTCCCTACATTTCTTGTTCTTTGCCTGATCTGTATTCTTTCTTTCTCATGCGGATGTGTTATTAAACTTCGTCATTTTAAATGTGTACAGATATTTGTTTGCCTGTTTACCTAAAGCATTCTGGACAAATGCTGTCAAACTGTCCTTTTGCCCTCTGCCTTACGTGGAAATTCCCTTGAAGTGAAACATTGGTTTATTTAGCGCTTTGCAGCTCAAAGAATGGAAAACAGCACTTCATTTAATGATGTTGTATTTAGAATGGGTGAATGTAAATATGCAGTCCTTTGCACATGTTGGGGATAATGCAGTGCTAAATAACACATTATAGTGATGTAATGATTTTTTTTCCAGTAACAAAGTAATGTGATCCACGCAGTATAAATTCTTATGAACACAATAGAGTTACTGTAAATTACTTGTGTTTCTGAGTGTAAAATATTAATTATTCCCAATGCATTTACAACAAACCTTCTGTACCTGAACCAGGTGATGGGAGAAACCAGGATTTTGAAGGTTTTCTTCATCTGAATGAATCAGTCCTAAAATGTTTCAGTATTTTTAAACATGCCTTGGTGATATCTTAGTGGCCAGATTTGTGAAACTGCCTCGGAAAACATTGTTCAATTTGAATGTTCTTTAAAGACTATTGACTGTTAACTTTGTACTTTCTAGTTGGTACAGAGCAATATGGGTTTTAGTAACTTAAAACGATAGTAATGAATAATAAATACTTGTTCCAGGAAATAAGGACGAAAGTAATCCCCATTACATTTTGAAAGAGGTAATAGGTCATTTGACCCAACACTGCAGATCACATAATGCTTTACATAGAGGCAGACCATTGTATCACTGAAACCCCAAATGTACTGGCATAATGCCCCAGCTGTACATTAGCTTTAAGTGGGTTGAACTTGAGCTTTTCTCCTAGATTTCACCAGGTGATGCAGTGGTAGTCTTTACAACTAACATACTGAAAGCTGCATACCTACAGACAGAAGGTGAAAGCTTCTGCATGACTAACAGAACATTATTCTTAGGAGATCACAGTCACAGTCAAATCTAGGTCAAGCATTTTTTTTCAAACACAAACAAAGATTACCAGTCTTTATATGACATGTCAATGAATGTCTCCAAAGAATGTGGTCTGCAGTATAACTACTTTAAGAGCAGTATTAGCACTTCCATGGTACCACAACAAAGAGGTCCAATATTTTATTTTGAGGACTAATAAATATCAAAATAGACTTAAAGTGAAATATCTAAACTCATGTGAAACTCTGTAGAGTACTACAGCTTCTGCCCTCCAAAAAGTCTGATCTTAAAGTAGAAATAATGGTACAAAGAAACAAACAGCCACCATGACTCTTATCTAAAGTCACTGTGTGGCCTTGCTGTCGCTCTCAGGATGTCTCCATCACTTCAGAGCTCCCACAATGTTATGTCCCAGGAAAAGGGAATCCTTAGCAACGGCATCAACAGTGGCTTCTGTATATCAGAGGCAGATAAAAAAAAGATGTGAAAAAACCCTTACTCCATTAGTCATAGTTCAAGAATGCAAACACTCCAAACAAATGCACTTGAGAACACATGTAGTGTTAATCACTTCAAGGGCAAAAGATTTGGTAGTGTGAATGAAGAACCACTCAGGGTTATTACTGGACATTCTGCACACTGTCCAGAGACCTTGCCATTTAGTGCAGGAAAACATCTGTTTGCAATTCCTAAGAGAACTGTCTAAGAGAACCCACATTTTAAGAATCAAATCAAAGGACTGTGCTTACTGTGTCTTCAGTGAAACAGAATGGAACACACGCATCTCGATTTACCCCTGCTTACCCTTGACACGGCTATCCACAGCCTATCCTGAAATTCACTGGGAAGGAACATGCTTAAATTCTATAACTGCATCACGTTACAAGCCCAACGTGGGTTTGAAACCAGGTCTTCAAGAACTGTTGTTTCCAGCATCTGGCTCTTATATCTGTGCCACAGGAGCTGCTGTCTCGCTTACATATATGATGGAGGGTTTATGGTGGAATGTAAAGACACTACTTCATGTCTTTAATTTTTTAAATATACATGACAAGGCAATCTTGGTCTACACCATCTCCAAGTGGGCCCTGTAAGGAGCCTCCTTCAAGGTGGAATTTGTAAAAACATACACACACCTGGTCTTTCAAGAGCCAGACTTTCGGTCTTTCTTGTGCCAAACCGTCGTTCCATTGGGAGCTGGGTTCTTTTGTTCTTTCCTGACCCAAATCCGATCAGACCCAACACAAAACACCACTCAAACTTTACCTTGCCAAAGACAGGATGTCACCAAGACTGGCTTTGTGGTAGAGGACTCTTTCATGATGCTGAAACAGCATCAGCAACATTTGAATCCCAATAAACAGCAATACATCTCACGAACTTGAAATGCAACTGAGAGACCAAGACGGGCCTGTCTGTCATTTCTTCTGTTATATCTTATTTAATAAATACTTGTCATCTTGCTCTATCTCCTCTGGTCTCAAAGCAGGAGTCACACCTATTCTCAAGAAACCTGGCATTGATTCAACTTGATTTGCAAGATACAACCTCCCTTTCTTAGCTAAAGGTGGTAGTGGCTCAACTACAAGCATTTCTCTTAGACAACAATATATGTTGTTAATGATTCCTCAGGCAGGTTTCCTCAGAATTGTAAATGACCTACTACTTACAGCCATTAAAATTCTTCTCCCTCTTCTCTTCCAGTACTACTGCTCTCCTAACTCTTTCCTATTGGTATCTCAGGGCCAGGCTTAGCTTGCTATCATTCATATCTCACAGACAAACAGCAATTTCCTACTATTGGTAAACATAGATCATCTACCAGACCTGCTTCCCAATGGGCCCCTAAGGTATCTATTCTTAGTCCCATTCTTTTCACTACTTACATGTCACCCCTAGGCCAAATGACCAAATATACTCCGAACTTTCTGTCTTAAGCAGCATGCATCCAAGAATTAAAGCTCAGTGTGAATAGCAATGATCTAAACTTAAGACAAAACTGAGCTACTGTTAGGAGGGTCTTAGAACCTCATCATGATAATGTCCAACATCACTATTGAGATTGTTGATGTTTCTAATGTTTCACTAGCTGCTAAAACCTCGGAGTACTGTTTGGTCCTTACTTTCATTTTTCTATCGCATTGATTACTGTTTGTGCCTTTGAATGGTCTCCTGGCAAAAACTATTATAAAACTACAGTGCATCCAAAACACTGCAGCAATAGTGTTCACATACAACAAGAAATCTGCCCACATCACCCCTATCATCGCTGTACTGGCTACTGGCAGCATCTTGTATTAAGTATACGTCCTTCATGGTTTGGCCTCAGCATATCTTGGGAAGCTCCTCCACCCTGAGAGCCCTCCTCATACCCTCAAGTCCTCTTATAGCAGGCTACTCACTGTACTCTATATTAGACTCTCCTCAATGGCAGATTCTTCAGTGCTATGGCCCCCGAGCTGTGGAATTCCTTTACCCAACGTATTTGTGACTGTACTTCTGTTCCTTCTGCAAGTCTCTTTTGAAAAGCCTCAGTCTTTAAACCCTCTTTTCTGTCCTCGCCTCTGCCTTATAGCTTTTAATTTTTACTAATTTTGTCTTTCTCTGACTTGCTTTTGTAACACTACCTTGAGATTGTAAAATATGCTATATAAATAACAGTATTTTATAATTTGGATATGGGGTCTGGTGCATAAAAAACAAAGGATGTCAATGTGCTGGAGGTCCCCCAAGTTAACCCTTAACATGCTATCTTAACATTCTGTATTGTTCCCCTGTGACCCAGCTTCAATAAACCCCTAAAATAAAGCATTGAAATAAATTTTAAACCCCAAATCTATTTTTCATGAAGAAACAACCTGTTGTTTATTACAAATGAATGTGAGTATTTCTTAAACTGGACAAAAAGACTACATTTACAGCACATCTGCCATATTCATTTTCTTTATTAGAGTTACAGCAGCACATTTACAGCCTCTCACTGCATTCTCCATTAGTAAACACTGCTTTCAAGAAATGTTCATGTTGTCTGAAATTCTGATTATTTTGTACGCAATTGTGTTTGTTTTGTCTGTGAACTTGCGTCATGTCATGTGTGGAGTCATGGAGGAAAGATGCTGCAGGTGCACAAGAAAATTCAGTCAGTAGCATAGAATCTTAATTACTCATTGACAATACAATAAAATAAGGCATTGTACATTTCTGCCTAATTGTAATGTAAATTTTGATAAACACAGCTTTATCCAGAAAGAATTTGCTTGGTTGTTAGGGCATACCAATCACTAGTTGTGTATTAAAGCACCACATGGAGTTATATGATCATATAACACCAAGTTATATGATGTTCTTTGACACTTCAAAACCACATTACAGAATTCAAATCCTTTTGTAAGAAATTGTATGAGCAGCATGTAACAGCTCTTATGATGTTACAACACTCGTAACCACAAATGACATGATCACATCTGCACTAAATAAAGTACACTTAGCAAAAATTCTGACTCTGACACACAGTAAGCTGTCTTTAAGAGAGGGATCAGATCAATTACGATTAACTGTAACATCTCTTATAAGCTGCCATTGGAACACATGCCAGTAAATGACATCTGCTATGTTTTTGACACAGTTATGTCAATCTATTTATACAGAGAAAAAAATGTAGCGTAACTCCTTGTCCAAATATTACGTAAAAGACATGTCAAGAATTAAGCATACTACGGAATCCAGATCATGAGCTGGATTTTTAACTCTTAGTTTACATACAAAAGTACCTGAAGCCACTTAACATCATGAATGAACTAGAATAATATTGTCAGAAAGAGACATTCCAAAAAAAGTGCATTATGCACAAGCAGAAGTGCATCAGTCAGCTTAGTGGAGAGCTAAGGATCTGAGGAGTCAAGATGATAGGTTTCTCTTGGAACTAGATCTGCACATAAGCCCCTAGTCTAAACATTGGGAAGTGTGTTGTATTGGCCAATGTTTATATACACAGCACACAATATAAATTCTTCCAGTACTTTACAGTGTAATAAAAATGCAAATGACCAAGTAAAGAAAATAGTATTTTAACAATTCTGCACTGCATACTGTAAATAGAAGCCAAGAAGTAACCATTATTGGCACCCTTGGCAAAGATGAGTGAAATACTGGCATCCACAGAAATGATCACGGACAAACTAAAGCATGTTCCTGTTTCTTTTTGAATTGTAAGTTAGCTGAGTGGTTAAAAACTCATATATAGTCATCCTTCTGCAAATGTCCTTGCACAGTGTAAAATTATTGGAACTGGAGCTGTAAGGAACCCTTCCTGGTAGAGGGCACAAGTGTGCTCTGCCCCCCACGCACAGTACAGAAGATGGTTCGAAAGGCAAACATTTCTCCAAGAATCACTATGTAGATTTGCAGAAGATGATACCCTTTTGTAGTCAACAAGTCTTCAAGTCTATAATTAGACACTGCATCCACGACAACAAACTATCTGAAAATCATGCCAAAAGGAAGCTTTTTTTTTTCTTTTAGCCACAAACATAAGCATCTACAGTTTGCTAGACAGTCCTGAAATCATCCTCTATGGTCAGATGCAACAAAAATAGCTCTTTTTTGACAACAAACAATCAAGCTGGATTTGGTGTAAAAAGAAGGATGGTTTGATAGAAAAGAACGCCACTGTCAAGTATGGGGGAGGATCTGTGATCTTTTGGCTATTTTTCAACAAAGGCCCTTGGAAACTTACTAGCACACCTAGCATCACATACACGACGAAACCAATTTAATCAAAATGTTGGAAAGAAGTGGCATAGTGGCACCATGCTAGATGACATAATGTGCTCATCTGCATATTTGTGGTATCAGATGGTATTAGTCCTTTATGAATTAATCTTGGTGGAATTCAATTTTTTTTTTGTTGAATAACAAAAAAGATCAAATAACTCACTGCAGTATTGTGCTGTTTGTTCATTAAAGTCAAACTCCCCCTTGTGAACAGCACAGCCTGCATGCACTGTTGGCTTTACAGCTGGTGAGTGTAACATAATATGTCCTGTTTAAAACAGGTTTTTTTTTATTATTTCTTTGAATATTTACATTTAGTCATTTATTAGATGCTCTTATCCAGAGAGACTTACAACTGATACAGTCAGGCAATTGTAGGATAAGGACCCAACTGTAGCAGTATGGCAGTGCATTTAATCCTGGATCTTATGGTCTAAATTCCATAGTCCACCACAGTTCCAATGCAAAGAATATATTTACTTCAGTTACTTCACTTAAGCTTGTATTTTGTATTTTCCATATTTCAGTGTGAGATTAAGACATAAATCTAAGATTAAGATAGTTTATAAACTTCACCAAGGGTGCCCACAACTCTTGACCTGACTGTCTAAAACAAAGACGAATGTGTCTTCATCAAAGCACCTCCTAGTTTCACTAATTTGCACGACTAAATTGCATGAATTCACTAAATTGCAAATTTACGTTATCATTTGCATTTTTCCTACAAAATAGCTCAGAAGCTTTAGAATTAAACTGCAATTTTGGCAAAGATTCTTCAGTGCTGTGAAAATACTCTATACTTTTGGCCAAACATATCTATTCTTCTCTCACATCATGACTATAATGCAGGAACATGTGTGTTTACTTGTCAAGGTTATTTTTTTTTTAGCTTCAAACAATGTAGGGAATGTGCCCATGGCAGGTGACCTTCCTATTTGTCCAAATATGAACAGTGTAGTAATGATCATCAGTCTCAGCTTTTAGTATTACTTTATATAGGAATGTCAAGTAGAAAGAAAGAAAGAAAGAAAGAAAGAAAGAAACTAACTTTAAATTCCAACACATCAGTTGCTGAGCAATAGATTTGTCAGGGGTGTGTGTCCTGCCCCATTATTAAGCAACCAGAAAATATTTAACCTACCTTTGGCAAACATCATGGAATCATGACACACACAGCTTTTAAATTAAATAGATTATTGCGCTAAATGTAGTACTGGATGAGAAGAGGGAGAAGAACTTTAATGCCTGCAAGCAGTAGGTCATTTACAATTCTGAGGAAACCTGCCTAAAGAATATCATATAAATTGGTGTCTAAGAGAAATGCTTGTAGTTGAGCCACTACCACCTTCAGCTAAGAAAGGGAGGTTGGAGATAAACCTGTGTCTTGCAAGTCAAGTTGAATAAAATATTTCAAACAAACATTCACATGACAATCCTTACTTACTTAGTACAATACTTAACATTTGCCTTTCTCTGGATAGGGTTATAAGTGACTGGGATTCCAAAGTGTGAGCAATTATGTTCAAATGGAGAAAACATGGGGCGGTGGTCTTCTAAGAAGTGACTGTCCTCCAAAAGTGCATCAACTAATCACCCTGGAAGTCACAGAAGAACCCACACAAACTCCTAAGGGACTGTAGCCATCACTCGCCCCAGGTAACATTCAGCAGTCATAATTCCACCATTTAAAAAAAACTGAGAAAAAATGGCATCCAATGGGGCAGCTGCAAGATGAAATTCACTCTTAACCAAGAGGCTCACATTTATGCCTTCTGGGATAATGCTCTGTTTACTGAAGAGTTAAAAGTGGAACTGTTTGCAAGACACCGGTCCCTTGACATCTGATGTAGAGCTAGCAAAGCATTCCACAATAAAAGCATCATGCCAACAGTCAAACATTTTGGTGGTAGTGGGGGTGTGGGAATGCTTCAGGACCTGGGTAACTTACCATAATTGACAGAACCATAAATTCTGAGCTCAACCAGAAAATCCTGAAGAAGGATGTCATAAGCCTGTGATCTGAAGTTCGTGTGCAGTTATGTAGCAAGACGATGATCCAAACCACAAGATCAAGATGGCCTATGAATAGCTTGAAGAAACAACATTAATGTTGGTTAATGGTCTAGACAAAATCCTGACTTGTACCACACATTGGGTCAGTGTGTCAGGACCTGAACCAGGCAGTCCATGCTTGAAATGCCCTTCAGTCTGTGAATTAGAAGAAGACCGGAACAATATACCTCAGCGGCGATGTGAATGACTGATCTCCAGTTATATAAGGAGTTATGGTTGCAGTTCTTGCTGCTAAATTGTTACAGGTGTTACAGGTGTAGCATAACTTCTCTCGTTTAGTTAATATAATTATTATTTAGAAACTCTGATTTGTGTCAACGGTTTATTTCTATAGCACATTTTACAATGGTGCATTGTGTCAAAGCAGCTGTACTAGAGCTAGACCCTTTACTCTATCTAGACCCAAAGCCTTAACTCAGCAAGCCTAGGATGAGAGTGGCAAGAAAAACTTTCTAAACATTATAAGGAAGAAACCTTGGGAGGACAAAAGACCCAAAAAGGGACCCAACCTCCATGGGCAGTTTCCTCCGGGTACTCCGGTTTCCTCCCACAGAATTATGAATTTCCAAATTATGTAGAATTCTACGTGTTCTCCTTGTCCCATTGTCATTTATGTATGACAATGTGAAAATATTTAGATTATAAATATGCAATAACAGAAAATATCTGGAGGGACTTTTTTTTACAGCATTGTAATCATTGATTATTATTATTGTCATTATTAATACTAGCAGTGGTAGTGGTAGTAACAGTAGTGATGGTAGTAGTGGTAGTTGCAGTAGTACCAGCAATGTTGGTAATGGTAGCAATAATGACAGTAGTAGTATATGGTTGTGTTACAGTATTACTATTTATAAGTTGATCTTTTTTATCAGTACAAATTTTTATACATGTCAGGGAGGTATGAGGAACCGGCTATGGCACACTAAATATACTTGGGTTAAGAGGAAACACCATCCTTCTGCCAAACTAGTGATAACAGTCATGCAAGGCCTGGGGATATGATAAGAGCATTTTATTACAGAAAGACAGCATTGCTGTTAAAAATATTCTGCCTGGTGGATAAACTGGAGTGCTGTGCTATAGAGAAAGACGTCAATCCCACACTGTGTGTCAGATCTTCCATTGACTTAAGCTCGATAAGATCAGATACACCAGGGCCGAGTCGTTGAGGAATGAAAACTTGGAACTTTCTGTGCTTCTTTAGAAACATATCAGTTTCTATAGTCGTTCATGGAGAGCAAGCAGTGTGATAAGTAAGAACAGATGCAAGCTAATCAGTTTGAGAGGGCGTGATGATGCCAAGTCCACTTTAAAGTGAGAGCTTTGTTCATTTAGAACGTGTCTCCTGATAAAAAATATCAAGCAAGTGATGAGGCAATGTAATTTAAATTTCACCATGGCTATAAAATGTTATGATAGTATTCAGGATTTTTTGCCATTTCCCCATGATCTTCAAAATTCTGATGTGTGGTCACATCATGGTTTGATGATTTGATTATTCTGATCACATAGGAGCAGATGGCTCTGTAATAAAGTGATTGGGATATAAAGAGAGCAGTCAATTAAACATTGAAATATTTCAGAGCAAATGTTAAATGCTTTCAAGAGCTGCCATGACAGTTTATGCAGACTTTTCATAACAGTGATAGTAAGGTCCATCACGGCTTAGTGGTTACGGCACTGGGTTACTAATCTACCACTGTTGGACCTTTGAGAAAGGCTGTTTTCCCCTCACTGGCAGCACAGGATGAAGGGCAACAACCAACCCTAGACTGCTTGCCAGTTCATTGTAGGGCACACACACAGGGTGCCCCTGAGTTCCACAAAGCACGGTAGTGCAGAACGGTAGTGCTGTTCAGGTAAGTACTTTATGACACCTGATAAAATTTTAAACAATTAAACAAATAGTGATGATGTCAGAATTCACAACATTTAATGGCAAAGTTAGAACAAAAACAAACCATTAGATTTGTTTTTTTATCAATGGAATAATGGCCACATATAACACATTGCTAACGGCTGGACCTACATATTCGTCATAATATTCTTTTCCACTGATCTTTTTTCCGATCTTTGTGAGCTTTAGCATAACTTGGTCTTGTCATCCTGTTCCCCTTGAATCCATGACTTTAGTTTCGTTCTTAGATTTATCATCTACGCCGCCCAAGGAGGTTGGGTCCCTTTTTGAGTCTTGGTCCTCCCAAGGTTTCTTCCTATAACACTCAGGGAGTTTTTCCTTGCCACTGTCGCCCTAGGGTTGCTCAATTTGGGATTGGACGTAGTTATTAGGAGATAATCTAAACTTGTAAAGTTGCTTTGAGACAATGCTCCATTGTAAAAAGCGCTATATAAATAAATTTGACTTGACTTGACTTCCAAAAACGTGGTTTCTTGGCTGCCCTACCCTTCCAAAAAGACCATTCTTGATCAAGCTTCTTTGGAGTCTAGAAATGTCAACTTGGCATCCCAATGAAGCTGCCAGATGCTGCTATTTCTCAATTGTACAAGTGCCACTGTAGCCTTCATAGGCTGGTTTTTCTTCAGTTCGAGGATGTTTGTTTTATTCAGTTTCTAAATGCTGCATGCAAATGTTCTGTATTTTCTTGTTGTATGCTAATAAAGATACTGAGAAATAATTATATACAGTCATTACACTATTGCCAAAACAATAGTTTATCTAATATACAGTAATGGTGGCCTAAGAGTTTGGCAGAGTACTGTTAACAGTTGCTTTCACGTATGTGTCAAAATATGTCAGTAAACATACTGATTAAGATTAAGATGCCAGTCATATCACGTCAAGGCTGTTATATCACTGGGCATAAGCAGTCATTGCAACCCACGTTCTACACATGTTTCTGTAATGAGAAATCTGGGTGTTATGAACAGATATAAACACCGCATTAAATGCTCATCTCTAATCCTTGTTTATATGTAATGTTTGCACTATGCAATGTACACTATGCAAGGTTGATCTCCAAAATTCAGTGTCGAGCTTAAAATAACACACATTTTCATTTGCAGACTAAGGGCTGATTTGTGGGTAGTTGTTTGAATTAAATGCAGCAGTTGTATGGAATCATACATAGAATGCAGTGGTGCTTGAATGTTTGAATGAATAAAGAGAACGCAGTAAAACAAAGGAGACAAAAAAATGTAACACTGGGTCATTTATTTAATTGAAATGACCAAATAATACATATCCGTGAGGGGCAAAAGGTATGTGAATCTTTGATTTCTGTATCCAACGTGACCCCTTGTGCAGCAATAATTGTAACTAAAAATTTTTGATAACTGTTGATCGATCCTGCACTAAGCCTAGAACAGCTTAATCGCTCGGACATTGGTGGGTTTTCTCACATGAATTGCTTCTACAACATCTAGTCTTTAATTTTAGTCATTTTTAACCAGTCTGTGCTTAAACGGCTTAAGTGCTTAGGGTCGTTGTCTTCCTCCATGGCTCGCATCCTCTTGAGCTTCAATCCACTGACAGATGTCCTGCCATTTTCCTGTAGAATTTGCTGGTATAATTTATCCAATCCATTGTTTCATCTATGATGACAAGCTAATGGATGTAAGATACATAACTTGGGATCATTTTCCTCAATAAATCAATGACCAAGTATAATATATGTGTGTCATTTGTTTAATTGAGTTCTCTTTATCCACTTTTAGGACTTGTGTGAAAATCTGATGATGTTTTAGGTCATATTTATACAGAAATACAGAAGTGCACAAACTTTTAAACACCACTGTATATAATTGTAGTTAATATAGAGAGTTGTAATTGTAAGCTTTTTGAAAACATAATGAAAGATAAGTTCAAAACAAAAGTATGTGGACATCCCTTGAAATTAGTAATGCCTGTTTTTCAGCCACACTCACTGTGTAATGGTTTACAATATGAAACATACAGGCATGGAATTTCCATAGAAAAACAGCAGGATGACTACAGAACACCTCAGTAACTCTCTTTGTGACGCTTCACAGGGTTTCACCTCCAAAAATTCAGATCATCAGCTCTGTCCTGCCCTTGTAAAACAAAGACTAGTAGTAGCCTAGTGGGTAAGGTACTGGACTATGAACCTGAAGATCCAGGGTTCAAATCCAACCTCTGCCAAGGTGCAACTGTTGGCTCCTTGAGCAAGGCCCTTAACCCACAATTGCTTGGATTGTAAGATTGTATCAATTGTAAGTCGCTCTGGATAAGGGCATCTGCTAAATGCTGTAAATGTAAATGTAAAGACCATGAATAATGTTTTACCAACGTTGATCCAGAACTTAATCTGGTTTGCACAGAGCTCTGACCTTAAAGCCATCCAACATCTTTGAGATGCATTGGATTACCGAACTTGAGCCAGGGCTACTTGTCCAACATCTCACAGAAGAGTGAAAGAAGTTTGTAGCAGCAAAGAGAGGGCAAGCAGTTCCATATTAATGGACAACTTTTTATATGATATTGAGTGCCCACAAATTTCTGACTGTACAGCCCATATTCTACATGCTATACATCTCATTTAAACAAATCTGACTCTAGAGCTATGAGAAAACATGTCACCATAAGCAGCTGATAATGGAGCAGACACAAAATTACAGGACTGAGACTAGCTGCCACTAGCTACCACCTAATGTTAGGACCTGTGAAACAAATCTCTTTTCGTCTGCTCGTGGTGCTGGCATGCTAGGCAAGTGTCTGGGTAGCAAATTACGCTCTTATAATAATAAAGGCTAGAAGAGAGGATTATGACAACACCTGGACAGATGGCCGGGTTCTGAATTAGCCTGGGGCTGGGGTCTGAGAATGTTGCACTTTGGACAGATTACTGCTGTTTGTAATCTATGGAAAAAAGATGAATTGTTTGGGCATTTTTGGGGGCAGGTAATGTTGATAAAATATGAACAGGCAATAAATGAGACTGCGAATATTTCTTGAATATGACATATTTGGAACTGAATTAATCCAATTTAAATCTAGGCATTTATCAGACGCCCTTATCCAGAGCAACTTTACAACTAATCCAATCTTACCAATTACAACTGTTACAATCCAAGCAATTTTGGTTTAAGGGTCTTGCTCAAGGACCCCAATCAGTGGCAGCTTGATGAACCTTGAATTTAGCCTGCATTTGATGAATTTGTTTCTTTCCTCTACAAGATTGATGGCGGGAGGGAATGGGGTGCTGCTTTTGTTCCCTTTGAGATTTACTACCTGTGGAGGAATCAACCTGTGTGGCCTGAGCAGATAGCAGGTGCTTTGCAGTTATCTTCCTTGCTGTTCGTGAGAAATTAGTGTTTGCTTCTCAATGCATTCCTCAGCACAAATAGTCATGCGACGTAAACAAGATGCAGACGCTCGCAAGCAAGGCTCAGTCCTCTGCAGAGTCAGGGTTTCAGTGGCGAAAGCCGTTCCAGACCATTACTAAAGCAGATGCACCTGGGACTATCAAAGGCATGGTGGAGATTATCATTGCTTAGAGCGACCACAGGCATGCTTTATTGGATGACTTCTAGGTGCTTGTTTTCACACACCTGGGAAATTCCAGCAACACGGGCCAGAAAAAATGCCCAAAACTTTACTCATGGTGCATTTGCTAGTGAACAGGAAGAGTGGGGAAAAACCTTCGTTAGAACAGGGCACGGCTATAATGTATGTAAAAAGCATGGTTTTAGCAGTGGACAAGAAGTTTAATCCCATTTAAAGTTTAATCCAATGTTGTGACCCTGATTAATTACACAGCCGCAGACAACACATCAAAGCAGGCATTTATAGGCTCATCTCTGTTCATAGACAAAATATAAATGAGACATTGAGTGTGCAAGGTGTCTAACGGGATGGAAATTATGGCGAGGAAGTGGTGGCATGGTCACAGCCATGAAAGCAATGAAAGCATTGCTTAACCATGTGGTCACAGCATGCTCACTGACAACACAAAATTATACATGGTTACAGTTGGAGGTAAAAGCAGACATCAATGAAACACATAATGTGTGCCACCCAGACTTATCTCTTGAGCTTTATATTTACACTTTTATCACAAGGTGTGAGCAAAAGCTCTGTACTTAGAATGTTATTTCCTTTAACTCCTCATAATAGTTCGACGGACCTCTCACACAAACACTAGTAAGGTCTTAAAGTAAACAATCTAAAAGTAGGGTGTCTATGGCTGATCCATTGGAGTTCCACTTTGGTGCTGTCTTATGGAGGACAAGCACAGCATGTGCCTACAATAGTTCAGCGTCACAGCAGAGACAGCAAACACCACAAATGGCCTTGGAATTGCCCAGTAACATTCAAATCTTGTTCAAAACAAACATCATACCATGGAGGTCTCTAAGGTGAGGCTCAACCTCTTGACCTTCTCCATAGTGCTTTGCTGTTACACAAAGCAAGCTGGTCATTCTGCGTCACTTCAGTGCATTCCCGGTGAAACTGGGAATCACTAAACTATAAGTTTGATTGATATCGACCTCTCTTATAGGGTAGCAGACGTGCAGTGGTTAAGGTCCTGGATTACTGACCAGAAGGTTGAGCATTCAATACTTTGCCAAAGCTGCCACAGTTGGGCTCTTAAATAACAAAATTAACACTCACTTGTTTGAACTGTGTAATGTAATATTGTAATCAGTCAGTCACTCTGGATAAAGCTGTGAAGTCAAGTCAGATTTATTTATATAACACTTTTTACAATGGAGCATTGTCTCAAAGCAGATTTACATTTTTAGATTATCTTCTAACATCTTCCCAAATTGACCAAGCCTAAAGGAAAAAGTCCCTAAAAGTTATAAGGAAGAAACTATGGGAGGACCAAGACTCAAAAAGAGCCCCATTATTCTTGGATGGCTTAGATGATAAATGTAACAATACAAGAAGGCACATATCAACCGGCTACAGCCACCCACTTCTAACCTTTATGTGGCGCTAGCTGGTTCAACTCTTTTTATTTCTCGTACACCCTTGTTTCCATGACATCACTTTACATTTTTAGATTATCTTTCTAAACATCATTCCCCAAATTGGCCAAGCCTTAAAGGAACAAAAGTCCCTAAAAAAGTTATTAAGGAAAGAAACATTATGGGAGGACCAAGACTCAAAACAAAGAGCCCCATTACTTTCTTGGATGGCCCACACTTAAGATGATAAAATGTAACAATTCAATGCAATGTACCTAGCTCAACAAAAAAGTCTTGTAGGCAATAGCTCAAAAAAAACATTGGTGGACTTGTGCCCACAGCAGTCTAATACTGAAAAGATTAAAATTTCAAAAGAACAATCTTTAGCAGACCAGCTTATCCAGAGCAACTACTTACAACTGGTACAAATAGTTTTACAGTCCAAGCAATTGTGGGTTAAGGGCCTTGCTCAAGGACCCAACAGTGGCAGTTTGGCAGAGGTGGGATTTGAACAGTGAACCTTCTGGTTCAAACCCCAGCAGTTTAACTGCTAAGCCACCACAATATAGAAGAATTCAGAAAAATTGCAATTATTTCACAGCTTCATCCCTAACAATTTGCCAGCTGTTTGGGTATTACAAAGGGAAGAAGTGAAAAATGAGCTGTACCAACTTTATCATTGTACTTTACGTACAGGACTGTGCAATAGTCTTAGGCCCCCATTAGATTTGTTGTTTTAGAAATGGTATAATGACCATATTTAACATACTGTTGATGATTGAACCCAAAAATGTCAAAGTTGTATTTGTTATGCCATAATGCTCTTTTCCACAGATCTTCATTGCAATCTTTGTGAACTTTACATATCTGAGCCTTTCCCACACCCTGTTCCCCGTACGAAAAAGTGGTTTCTTGGCTGCTATCCTTCCAAAAAGACCATTCCTCATCAAGCTTGTTTGGACTGTAGAAGGGTCACCTTGGCAATGCGATGAAGCTCTGATTTGTTTTTATTTTTAATACTGCATACAAAGTTCCTGTATTCTAATAAAGAAACTTAGAAATAATTATGTAAGGTGTTTATAACATTTCTAAAAGTGTGATATATCTAATCTAATGGTGGCCTAAGACTTTTGCACAGTATATATGAATTTTCTTCTTGTTTTATCCCTGTTTTGTCCTGGCCAGTCACCTCTTCTGGAGAACACATGATGCATGAGTTAGCGTCCTTTGGATAGGACACCAGTTCATCACATGGCCTGATCAGGCTAGAAGGCACCACTGGGACATAGATGCGATAGCAACCCCTAACCTGCCCTGCAATGGACTGACATCCCAACCAGGGCACACTCATACCTGAATACAGTGTTCTCTGGGGAAGCTCCCATGAAACTGAACAGGTAAAGTTAAAATGTGGAGAAAAAAATATATTAAATTGGACTTTTATCATCTTTTACGTAACATTGATTCATATGGCCATAGCAAAGAAAGAAAACAGAAACTACTTTAATAGTCATGAACCAAAACGCTATTTCACTAGACAGTTGAAGTCTTAAGCCTTAAGTCTTAAGATATCTTATGCCATAAACCCCAGGGTCCCATCTCGTTTCCTGTAGAATGGCATTAGCTAGTATAAAGCTTACATATCCAAATCCTTTGTAGTCATGACAGATTCTAACAATGTTGTTTTTATTAATCTTACTGGCTAAGGCAATTTTTTTTCTATTCCAAACCAACCCTACAATTTGATATTCATTTGCATTGTGCTCAATCGTATTCATAATCAGAAGGATATCACTAAGAACATCTAAATATTTGGGTAACTGGCAGATTTATGTTTGATTTACACTAAAATGCATAGTTTTTCTCTTGTTTACAATACCTGAGGTGGTCACAGGTCCATTTCACAGCATAGTACTTAAATGTCAGATTACAGAATGTTAGGATAACTTTCGGACTGAAAATCACTAATCTCTCTTTCGAACTATCTCTGATTCAGAAGCCAGCAGGGGCTAAATTATCCAGCGCAAAGTATTCCCATCATCTTCCAACACATCTTTACATAGTCAAAACAGTATCTGTTTTGAGTAAGACAATGCCAGATGTCTTCCCAGTCCCGTTTTGCAATTCATCTTTCTCCAGCTCTAGCTATCTGAGTGACGGTGGGAACATAATGAGGTTCTGTGAAAGAAATCACTACTGCACAATAGCAGAAAAATGCAGAATTAGACATGTGAAAGAGTGAATCTTAAAAGAAATGTAAATATAAGAAAACAGAAAAATTGCAAGTTTTACGGCTTCCTTCCTAACAATTTTCAGTGCCTTGAGACTGCAAAGGTAAGACATGAAAACAAGGAACTGTAGCAATTCTGATGACTAAGGGCAGAATTCCTGTCATCGTACTTGTCTCTATGAAGTTTATATATTTTAAGGTTATATACACTTTTTTCTCGTTTTAACCCTGTCATAACCCTGTTTTTTTCCTAGGGTAAGTCAAGTCAAGTCAGATTTATTTATATAGCGCTTTTTACAATGGAGCATTGTCTCAAAGCAACTTTACAAGTTTTGATTATCTCCTAATAACTACGTCCAATCCCAAATTGAGCAAGCCTAGGGCGACAGTGGCAAGGAAAAACTCCCTGAGTTATAGGAAGAAACCTTGGGAGGACCAAGACTCAAACAGGGGACCCAACCTCCTTGGGCGGCGTAGATGATAAATCTAAGAGCGAAACTAAAGTCAGGGAGTCAAAGTTCGAATAAAATGTGAAGTATGCACATTGACATTAAGTGTCCCCTGTGCAAGACACCAGTTCATTCCATGGCTTGATTGGACCAGAAGTCACCACTGGGACTCAGGTTACTGTGGTGGTCACCCAAATGCCAAATAAAATTATTAAATAACTTCATCAGTATTTCTCATATCCGAACAATGTTGCTTCCAGCTCAGTTTCTTTTACTGACAAATCCTGGTTCTGATTTGGCCATTGTGATTGTATTGCAGAATTGACATTGAACAAAAAACATACATTTTGCTTTTCTGCACCTGACCCTGTGGTGGCACAGTGGCATTCTCAGACTCCACATGTGTGGAGTACGTCTGTCCTCCTGGTATCCACATATATTTGCTCCCAGTGCTCCCACAGTCCAAAGACATGCATTAGGTTAATTGATTATGCTGAATTGGCCCAATTTGAGTACGTATGACTAGTTTCTACAGCAACATGCAGTCAGGCCCTTCTAACCCTTCAGAGAAGGGGTAACAAACAGGTGCATGCAAAATATTACACAGTATAATATTTATTTCATGTCTAAAGTCAAATCAAAAATATCATCCTATTCAAAATGCTACTCTGCATTTTCTTGGTTACTACAGGGCGCATATCTGACTGAAAGTGCTACTAACCAATCAAAACTGCTCATTAGAATGGCTTCTGTCTACATGTTTCCGTGCCCCTTCTGATGATAATTTGAAGGGTTAAGTAATGTGAGTTTGTTAACAAAGGGACAAGAAATCTGACCAATCAGATTTATGATTTTCACTACGGGGGCTGGCCCATACTGTTGTAACCCATTCTTGACATTTTGAAGAAGGTGCTACGTATTCATCATTCATAAATAAAACTCAATGTCTAAGCACATGCTAATATGGCTTAGGTAAGATCAAATGCAGACTTGTAAGGAAACTTGCAATAATTTAGCCAAGTCTACATACAAATTAAAAGACCATTGTCTGGCAAATGAAAAGAGGATGGAATTTATCTTCAAATAAGCCTCACGGACTGGTGAGTTTGGTGTTTACTTAGTGTTTCGGCTTACTTTGTTGAATGGTTGTACATATATGATTCATGGATGATTTTCAAACACCTTACACAGAAAACTAAGCTTTGAAAAATAGAAAAAACATTGTTGTGCTCTTGCATGCATGCTATTTTGTCATGTGTATTTGCATTTGTATTTGTATTTTGAAATAGATAAAATAAAAGTCAAGCCTAACGTTATGTGGTAAAGTTACTGTGCATTTTGGAACTGTGGGGGATGGGAGTAACAGAAGGGGTACTACCTGTGTCACTGCAACATTGTGTCTGTTGTTACATGTTGAAAGCGACATTAAATATAGCTAACTAAACAAACACCTGAACCTTGTAGGCAAAACTGGTATTACATGTATTGTTTTGACTCAGCTATAATTTTTCAGGTAACCTAAAGTTCTCTTTTCAGAACCCACTACACTATTAGTCAGTTTATTTGTTTGTTTTTTTATTATTGTTATTTCTTGCAGAATGTAGAATGGCGGATAGGAATTTATGTTCCATTACATAAAATAAACATTCATTTAGTCCTTCATTTTCATACCTGCTTAATCCAATTCAGGGCCACATGGAACAAGGTGAAAACCATCCCTACACAAGGCACACACATACACTCACTCTTGAGATACTTTACAGGGACACAGACTCACCTAACATATACCTTTGGAAAATGGGAGGGAACCAGAGTACCTGGAGAAATTGAAAACTCCACACAGGAGTGAGGACCAGGGATCTCTGAAGATAGTTTATACTTACAGTACTGCTTGAAAGTTTGTGAATCATTTAGAACTTTCTTAATTTCTGCCTAAATATGAGACAAAGTAGACAAAGAGAACCCAGTTAAACAAATGAGGCAAAATATTATACTTACTGTGGAAAATGACCCAATGTTACATATCAGTGTGTAGCAACAGTATGTGAACCTCTAGGATTACCACTTAATTTGTAGGTGAAATTAGAATCAGATGTTTTCAGTCAGTGGGATGACAATCAGATGTGAGTGACCACATTGTGGTATTTAAAGAACAGGGATTTATCAGTCTAAACTTCAAAACACATTGGTTTATGTGCATCATGGCAGGAATAAAGGAGCTCTCTGAGTAACTCAGAAAAATAGAAGAAAAATCAGGCTAGAAAAGTTTACAAAACCATCTCTAAAAAGTTTGGACCCCAGCATTCCATAAAGGATCAAGTCAGGACATTTTTCCATGAACTGATTCTCAAGAGAATGTGGATCAAACAGCAAGGCACTGACCCTAAACACACAAATTGTCAAAGTCCTAACCTCAATCCAACAATATTGTGGAAGCAGTTCATGTGAAGAAACTCACCAGCATCCCAGAGTTGAAGTTGTTCAGTATGGAGAAATGGGCTAGAATTAATACAAGCCAATGTGTAGTACTGGTCAACAGTTACTGGAAACCAGGGGTGCTTCTAGACTACTTTTCATACTGGGGGCACACAGAATTTAGTCAAATCAGTCATAGGGGCACAACTGTGCAGACAAAATAAGCCTGTTAAACACTAAATACATTAAAGGATCTAGCACTAAGGTGGTTGTTACTCCACCATGGATGAGAAGTGAAGAACAAATGAACACTAAAGAATTTTGTATTAATTGCATTAATTTGGTTTATGTAAATGTAACTGATGCTTTTGTTAGTTTAAAGAATGCCTTTGCTTTAGTGGTCTAATATGTAGCCTACATCTGGTAGGTTATATGGTTATACGTGGCCAAAACATAAAGCTATGAGCTATCATCACCTTGTCTGCAGCGTGGCTGATTTTCTTTTAAATATTTGAGTATGTCCATTAATCCATGCAACCTTACCCACTATGGTAGCCTAGCGGGTAAGGTACTGGACTATGGACCAGAAGGTCCAGGGTTCAAATCCCACCTCTGCCAAGCTGCCACTGTTGGGTTCTTGAGCAAGGTCCTTAACCCACAATTGCTTGGATTGTAAGACTGTATCAATTGGAAGTCGCTCTGGATAAGGGCGTCTGCTAAATGCTGTAAAAGTAAACAAACCAAATGAAACTGGCTCGGACTGACAGTGTTAGCAGCTCAAGCTTTTGGAAAGATGCTGGGGCATTATGGGAAACTTGGTGCCTGTAGTGAATTTGTGTGGCCTTTCTTTTAGTGCTCCTCAGCAATCTGGAATAAAATTGACTTTTTACCGCCGTGACTTTAGTGGTGCACAGCAACATTTTACTGAGGCACGTGGCCCCATAAAGTGGGTCTGCTGACACTCCTGCTGGAAACGTTTAGTTACTGTTATTGCTACACAAGGGGGTCACACCAGATACTGAAAGCAAAGGTTCACCTACTTTTGCCACTCACACATGTATTATTGGATCATTTTCCTCAATAAATAAATGATCGAGTGTAACATGTTTGTCTCATTTGTTTAACTGGGTTCTCTTTAAAGACTTTTGATCACGTTTTAGGTCAGATTTATGCAGAAAAAGGCTATAGAAAACTGTAAAGGGTTCACAAAGTTTTAAGCACACCTCTATAGAATGATGTATAGTTATGTTTCGTTAGCTACATGACATGTATCCTATATAAATGCATGTCTTAGTAAGATGTTCAGGTATAGTTCCTTATTTAGTACATATTATGCAATATTTCGACTGCTGATCTAGCAGGTGATGACTGAGCCTGAAAACAGATGGAACTCTTTCGAAAAAGACTATAAGCTAGACACAGTAACAGAAATAGAGGGTCCTCTAGCGGAGAGACTCCGGCTGTGTCCCAAATCTAATGCGAAGTGGTTGTTAACAGTACCCGTCTGCGTCTACAAATCATTATAACGATATGAAATACCGTTTAGTAGGACGGCATGCGGTTTGTTGTTGGATGCAGTCATCGGTTTATGTTTCGGACTTGCGGGAATGCGGCGCGACTTTCTTTCTGTGCCTTCTGCGCACGTGTACGCGCTCTGTGAGGTAAGCGGAGGCAGCGCGTGCCCGCGTGCTGCGCGCATCTGATTGGAAGACGCGCGCTCTCTGGAATGTCATGAAACTATTTAAATAGCCTAGCACTTTGTCCTCTTCGGCAAAAAGGTTTGAGCCGCTTGAACGCAAGGTGAAAGGACAGAATAGCCGAGGCAGAGGACTGGGGACGTACTTGAAAGGCACCATCGGAATTACCAGAGTTATTGGACTGTATATATTTAATTCCAGTGTTTTAGTAAGAGACAGGTGTGGAGTGTTCATGCATACGTCTTAAACTAACCAGTCGTCACTGACCTGTTGCAATCTTTTGTGGCTAACGTTAGGGTTGTATATGTTTGTATTTCCAGGTACGGCAATGCACTTAACGTGTATATTTTTGTTAGTGATGCTATGGAGCTGCGAGGGCGCACGAGTGGCAGGTGAGTCCTACAGAAGTTGGACGCTTTTCATTCTGCAACCCTAAAGAAGTCATAGAATACCAGAAAATTTTAATCTGGACAGAAAGTTGTCGTGGAAGAAACGTTTCGCCACTCATCTCAGTGACATCTTCATTCTCAACTAGTTGAAAATATCCCCAATTGTATACTGACCTCAGCTTTCTGGGATTTGCTTACCTGGATTACTGAGCATGCATCGAGTCACAAAATAGAAGTGAATAGGTTTATTGTCACTGTACACACTTTTAGGTTTTATTCCACAGTAGTAAAAATGTTAACATAATGTCATACAGATGCATGTAGCTATAATTAACCCCCTGATATAACATGGAATATTGGACTCAGGCAATGTGAAATGGTGTGCAAACTGATGCGTATACAGTATGTTGCTGGAGCACGGCGCATGCTGTGGTGACATTCAGTAGCCTATACTTGTCAGTTGCGCTACAGTTGAACGAAACCTGCACTTCTATACCCTTTGTGCACTCATCTGTCATCTCTCGCAGAAAGCAGAGAGGACGACAGCCAAGCGTCTACGACCTGTTCGAGCTTGTCCAAGTGCCCAAAAAGCCACCATGGAGTCTCACTGGTGAAAGGCGACGACCCGTACAGTCCAGCCTACAAAATCCTCAACCCAGAACCTGATCCCGCCGGTGCCCGAGGGGGCGCATTCAGGGACCTCGTGGGACTCCATCCAGGCGGAGCGCGGTTTCCTGCTCACGGTTCACTTTAAGCAGGCGAAACGCACCAGGGGCGCCTTGTTCACCGTGGACAAGACAGACGGCTCCGGCGCGCTCTCTTCGAAGTGGTCTCCAACGGCAAAGCCAACACGCTTGACATCGTGTTCGCCACGGAAAACAGGCAGCAGGTCGTGTCCATCGAGGATGTCGATCTGGCCACGGGCCACTGGAAGAACATCACGCTGCTCGTGCAGGAGGACAGGGTGCACTTCTATGTCGGCTGCGAGAAGGTGGACAGCGCAGAGCTGGATGCTTCCATCCAGAACGTGCTGACTCCGGATATCCCAGGTGTGGCCAGCCTGAAGATCGGCAAGGGAGCTGTTAACGACAAGTTCATGGTGAGTGTGCGCAAATGCGCCCCAGCCTGCAGTTACGCGCGGGGCACTTGCATTCCAAGAGTCTGATTTCGGGTTGGATTCGCAACTACAGTATTCAAATAACTCCGTATTTATCACGAGACAAACGGACGGTCTACTTAACCTATCCATACATCTAATCGTCTAATTAGATCGGTTGTCATTTTCAGGGTGTCCTCCAAAACGTGCGATTCGTTTTTGGGACCACGTTGGAAGCAATTCTGAGGAACAAAGGATGCCAAAACTGTAAGTATTACCTTACGTATACTTAAGATATAAAAACCCTTGATAATACAGTGGTGTCCGTGCTGCATGGGGCTCTCTCTCGCTCTCTCGCTCGCTCTCTCTCTCGCTCTCTCTCTCTCTCTCTCTCTCTCTCTCTCTCTCTCTCTCTCTCTCTTTGTCTCTCTGTCTGTGTGTGTCTTATCGTGACGCGCAGAAACGGCAGCCAAGTGAATGTCACACTATAAAAACAACCTGACTGCTACATAGAGCGTTTAAGACGTGCGTTATTAACAGCATTAAAAAATATTTTTACGTACTTTTTATTGGTGCATTTTTGCTACATAGCATGCATAAATAAAAACAGTTAATAAGTTAAAAAAAAGGGTAGACTAAAGTCATACTGTAAGATACTCACCTCTGCACTTTACAAGTACTGTTGCCTTGTAGGATTAATGATTACATGAGCAGTAAAGCTTTGTATGGGGTATTATGTGAGATAATCTGAATCCCAGCAGCTATAAAGTGAGGTTTAGGTAAATGGTTGCAAACTTTTGAACACAGTACCATTTATATCTGAAGGGTAATGAAACACTTGTATCTCTCTGCCATAGCAATCACTAGTGAAATAATAACTCTGGATAATCCCATCAATGGATCCAGTCCAGCCATCAGGACCGATTACACTGGTCACAAAACAAAAGGTAACAAAACACCTCCCTCCTTTCTGATAATAGATGACTTTGGAGTTCTTTTCAACCCTTACCTATATTTACTCTATTTTACACCATAATAGATCTGCAGATGATTTGTGGATTTTCCTGTGAGGACCTGGCTACTATGTTTAAGGAACTGAAGAGTCTTGGTGTGGTTGTGCGAGATCTGTCTGAGAAACTCCGCAAAGTGGTGAGACGAGCTGCCTCATTCTTTGGTAACTGCCATATGGGATCAATTAGAACTCAGAACAGATAGACCTATACATGTATATCTCTGTTATACAGGTATGTGCCATTTAATGTCCGCATTACGTGCTATGAAAGAGATGCCACTGAAAACACGAATGGAATGCTACCATCTACATAGCTTCTCTAATGCCAGCACATTTTTAACTTATGGAAATTCACAATAGGTACCGATATATACAGAATATACAGTAATGTTCTGTTACAACCCTCTCTAGGCTAAACCCATAACACTTACGAGGATGCTATGATGGACCAGACCATTTGGTTTGTGCAGAAGCCAAAAATGCATTGATTAATAGACAGTATTACAAACACCATGGAAGATCAGCCAGATGATACAGAGACTCAAGGAATGAATGTGAACCAGTTTAGATAGTAATATGTTAGAGATAATATACAGGTAGTGGGGGGACAAACAAAGGAGTACTACTTACAATAGGACAGGCACAAATACCTATGAATGCCATTTATAGCTTGTTACATATAAGTAGCTGAAAGTGGTACATAAACACAAGTAACTCACACAAAAAGTCTCTAAACACATCAACCAAGTTAGAATAGTCTTGTTAAGATCAAACAAATGACTGATAAGATATCTCTCTCTCTCTCACACACACACACACACACAAATTATGGATTTCCACTCAAACTCTAAATTCCAACCCTGTTCATAGATCCAGTGTTGATTGGCTGTTGAGGTGACCAGCTCTTTATGGCCGCAACACCTCAGTCACTAAAGTGAACAGCCATTAATTGGATGGACGTTAAATGGAACATACCTATATACATACTGAATGCCTCTACTGCCTTTGGTATGGATTCAGACGAGATCTTAACATCAGCCACACTGAATGTGGTTTCCTTTGTTTCCTAGACAGATGATAAAAATGTGCTTGGGTCAATGCTGGGAATCCATGCTGGTGTCTGTCTCCACAATGGCATAGTTCATAAGAACAAGGAAGAATGGACTGTTGATTATTGCACTGAGTGCACTTGCCAGGTAAGTACATCTTTTTGAATGAGTTCCATTCAGGATTCAAGCCAATAGGGTTAGCCATTAACTCAGCAGATTTGAAGCGTGTGCAGTCTTCATGTCCTTGACCTTGTTTTGTCTGGCTTTCTAAAGCGCCTTGTCTGTAATTATGTGACTACCCATGTCACTTCAGTGACCTGCTTTTTCTGTTACTGTGAGTGATCTGTACAGAGTATATACACACAGTGATGTCCATGTGCTTTAATTAGACATCTTAACAAGATGGAAGATGCTTCTTATGTTTACTGTTTGAGGGGTTAAACACACCTGTTGACCATTTGCAACACTATAGATAGACAAAAGTTTGAGGAACCCGTTCTAAGTATTGAGCTCTGCCATTTCAGCAACATTCACTTATATACACTTATATACATTCACATTCATAATAAAAATACATTTCTGAATTCTCCACAGACAAACAGTGGCAGTTGAATTGGTTGAACTGGATACCCAGTGACTCTCAATATGACACATTTATAGGTTTCTGCTTTCAACATGTCAATTCATCAAGTTTCTGCCCAGGTGTCTTTATACAAAAAATGTGTTTGCCAATTTTGATTGAGACCTTGACTGGCTTGCACAGAATCCTGACCTCAATTCCATCAGACACTTTGAAAAAGTGCTGAAATGCAACAGTGAGCTTATTGTCTAACATCAAAAGTTCCAAAATCTAGTTGAAAGTCCTCTTAGAAGAACAAAGACTTGTGTAGCAGCAAAGGTGGCAAACTCCATACTAATACCCATGTTTTGAATGTAATTGTTTGGGTGTCCACAAACCTTTGTCTATATAGTGTACTTTATGACATATGAATGCTGTTATATAATATGAAATATATAATTAGTGTTTAATGCTGGTTGTTCATTGATTGCAGAACTCAGCAACAGTCTGCCGTAAGATCTCCTGTCCCCTACTTCCCTGTGCCAATGCAACAATTCCTGATGGTGAATGCTGCCCCCGATGTGGAACTCGTAAGTACCACTAAGAATAATATAACAAGAATCAGCCTTTCTTACAAATTGCATATTCCCATGCAGTTGAGTGAAGTGCATTCTTAGATTCTGTTTAACTGAAGTCAAGACAGATTGAAATTAAGTATGCACTGTTTGCTACAAGTTTGTTTTAAATAATAGCTCGAGAGTGGCACGGTGGTGCATTGGTTAGCGCTGTCACCTCACAGCTTCAGGGACCTGGGTTTGAGTCCCTGGGCAGGCCCCCACATGCATGTGTCAAGTCAGATTTATTTATATAGCACTTTTTACAATGGAGCACTGTCTCAAAGCAACTTTACAGTTTTAGATTCTCTTCTAATATCGAGGACCAATCCCAAACTGATTAAGTCTAGGGTGACAGTGGCAAGGAAAAACTCTGTAAACATCATAAGGAAGAAATCTTGGGAGGACCAAGATTCAAAAAGGCACCCATCCTCCTTGGGTGGCATAGATGCTAAATGTAAGAATGAAGCTAATTTATCTAGTCAAATAAGTGTATAGTAATAGTTCAAAAAATAATGTAAAAATATGCATATCGGAATTATTTAGGTCGATACACAGAGTCACTAGGATCTTGGGTCCTTGGCAGGAAAGTCCTGGGTGGGTTTATTTGGGGTAATCCAGTGTAATCACACATGCCTTGGATCAACTGGCAGCTCTAAAGTGTCCCAGTGCGAGTGCATAAGAGTGTGTGTGTTGTGCATATTCCTAATGAAGGTCTAGGGGTTGGTTCCTGCCTTGTGCCCGCTACACTGAATTTGATTAAGCGGGTATGTAAAGTGAATGAGTAATATCTCTGAAGTCAGGTTTAAGTTTAGTGTATGTCTGAAAATCTAAATTGTAATTGCAATTGCCATAATTGGTCAGTTACAGGGTGGTGGAATATTGGCAGCGTTTGGCAAAAAAAGCAAAAATAACACTTTCTGCCTACCACAAGGAACGGGCAAAGCATAACTTTAATAAATACAGAAAACCACATTCATCTCAACCTCAGCCATTATGAATCATGACAGCAAGTATATTTGCAAATTCCATTACCTGTTTTCATCAAAGGGGTTTCTGCCTATTTTCTGCCTTTTCCCTGGCAGTCTAACAGTATGGTTCATGCCAGAGTTCCCAGGACAGGCTGTCTCAAGAAATCTGGGCTAAATCAAGTCCATTAGGGACTAGTATTAAAAGCTTTTCTCCTCTTCACTGCCTTAGAAAGTGGGAATAGCTCTTCTATTGTCTCCTTGTATTCTGCACCAACAGCGAGTGACTATGCTGAGGATGGCTGGTCCCCCTGGTCTGAATGGACCCATTGTTCTGTGTCCTGTGGAAGGGGCATTCAGCAACGTGGCCGCTCTTGTGACCGTATCAATAACAACTGCGAGGGCACATCTGTGCAAACAAGAGACTGCTACCTCCAAGAGTGTGACAAGCGATGTAAGTGGTGCTTCACTGGTTTTTATTTACTGCCTAGAGGGGGAGCAATCATCATCTAATTTTGTGCCTCCCCTTCATCTCACTAAGTTAAGCAAGATGGCAACTGGAGCCACTGGTCACCATGGTCCTCATGCTCAGTCACCTGTGGATCAGGCGTCATTACGCGCATCCGTCTGTGCAACTCTCCAACACCCCAGCTGGGAGGAAAAGAGTGCCAAGGTCAAGGAAGGCAAACTGAGAAATGTGAAATGTTGCCATGTCCAAGTAAGTGTGCTTAACCATGCATTTTAAAACTCAGTTCTGATTTACCTTTGGGGAAACTGACAGGTTAAGTTTACAATCATATACTTAATGAGATTTTCTTGATTCCAGTCAATGGTGGCTGGGGACCATGGTCACTTTGGGATACCTGCTCAGTTACTTGTGGAGGTGGTGTCCAGAATCGCAAACGTCTTTGCAATAATCCACCACCCAAACACGGAGGCAAAGAGTGTGTCGGTGATGTGTCGGCATCTCAGCTGTGCAACAAGCAGGAATGTCCCATAGGTGAGTCGCCATGCCTTTCACTCACACATACACAGAAATGCTTTTCTAGACATCATTAATCAGAGATTAACCAGAGCTTTCCTTAAACCTTTCCCTTCAATCTCAGATGGATGTCTGTCCAATCCCTGTTTTGCTGGAGCCCAGTGTACAAGTTTTCCTGATGGGTCTTGGAAGTGTGGCAAATGCCCCGTGGGTTACACTGGTAATGGCATTGACTGCAAGGATGTTGATGAGGTGAAGTCTTTTCCCAGAAGAATGCATAACATCAGATTGTGGTTTTAGATAAACTAGTCATCAAATAAAAACAAATCAACTGATCAGAGTCTTCTCTCAACAGTGCAAGGAGGTACCCAATGCCTGCTTCGAATTTAATGGAGTCCATAGGTGTGAAAATACAGTGCCTGGGTACAACTGCCTTCCATGTCCCCCACGCTTCAGTGGTTCACAGCCATTCGGCCGTGGAGTGGAGCAAGCTGCTGCGAAGAAACAGGTAAGTGATACGTTCCAGTGCCATGGTACCTAACCTGGGGTCACAGGGGGTGCGCGAGACTTTGTCTGCTCTGAGTTTGTCAAATGCAATTTGCACATGTTCAATAAAATTAAAATAGCACAGTTGCTGAAAAAAAAAATATGCCCCTGTGTCTGTGTGGGTTTACGCTGGGTGTTCCGGTTTCCTCCCACAGTCCATAGACATGTGTGTTAGGTTAATTGGTGGCTCTAAAGTGTCCCTAGTATGTGAGTGTATGTGCCCTAAGATGGATTGGCACCCTGTCTAGGGTTGTTCCTACCTTGCGCTTGTCTAGGCACTGGTTCTTCTCTGACCTGTCCAGGAAGAAAGTGAATGAATGAATGTTTGATTTTAGATAAATGTTTAGCTGAAAATGAAAAGAGAAAAGAGCCTAAATTAAAAAAAGGAAACATCAAACTATTATGTTTGGGCTGGGGGCAGCGTTTCTTAAATACTCGTAGGGGGGCTCCAAGAAAAAAAAGGTTGGGAACTACTGTTCTAGTACACGATGGATATTATGCCACAGGGAGCATCCTTTTGAATCTCCATCTCCGTTCTCCTATTTGCAGGTGTGCACACCCCGCAATCCCTGCCTTGACGGAAGCCATGACTGTAATAAGAATGCCCGCTGTAACTACCTGGGCCATTTCTCAGACCCCATGTTCCGCTGTGAGTGCAAGCCTGGCTATGCAGGGAACGGACACATATGCGGAGAGGACACTGATCTGGATGGCTGGCCTAACGCTGACCTTGTGTGTGTGGAGAATGCCACTTATCACTGCAAAAAGGTTGGAGGAAACATCTGGACGATTGAACAAAAGAAATGAAATGGCATCCTGTATCTTACTCACTATTATCACAATTTGATAACTATAGGACAACTGCCCAAACCTTCCAAACTCGGGGCAGGAGGACTACGACAAGGATGGAATCGGTGATGCCTGTGATAACGACGATGACGACGATGGCATTACTGATGACAGGGTAAATGATTCATATCTTGGTGTTTCAAAAGCTAAAACGACCTACTTTTAACTGTGGGTGCAAAGGCTGCTGAGAAAGTGGTTGGACTAATATTAATGAATCCGATAATACACATAAATACACATTCAGCGGAAACCTAACTCTAAATTTAGCATTTCAAAACCATACTCTGAATTTAGAATTTCGATTTTTGCCTGGGAAAGTGACACATAGTACAATATCCTCCCACACACTTCTGTGCTAAATGAGAAAATCAGCAGTGTCTGACATAGGGAATCACATGGTGGGAGTGATGAGCGCTGGGAAATGTAGTGAGGAAAAGCCGTGGTGGTGACAATAATCATTTTGTTTTAGTTTTCCACTTAAAATACGTTATTCAATAAATTATGATATATTTAACACTTTATTATAAAATAAGCTTTATGTTAAAGTCTTTGTCCAACTGTAGTTTACTGTAAGTGTAGGCTGTATATACATATCATAGCATGAGGGCTACCTATACCAAACTCTTTTTTTCTCTAATAAATGTTTCCCACGTTGTACTTGGTCTCAGTTGTCATTTTGGCTTTTTGCCCACTGTATTCAAACAGGACAACTGCCCATTCATCTTCAATCCCAGACAGTATGACTATGACCGCGATGAGGTTGGAGACCGTTGCGACAACTGCCCATATGACAGCAACCCTGACCAGACCGACACGGACAACAATGGCGAAGGTGATGCGTGTGCTGTGGACATTGACGGAGATGGTAAGAAGCCAGCGAAACAGTCCTTAAAAAAGTGACACTCTAATCATTGGAATCAACATCATCTTTTAATCACTTGCTTTCCTAGGTATTCTGAATGAGAAGGATAACTGTCCCTATCTGTACAACGTGGATCAGAGGGATACAGATTTGGACGGAGTTGGTGACCAGTGTGATAACTGTCCCCTGGAGCATAATCCTGACCAGGTAAGCATCGGAGTGAGAAAGACTGATAGAAAGAGACCGCTACAAGGGTTATTCCCTGTAATCCTGACAGCTCCATCTGTTGTTCACCTTAACCTTGCTGTCTCTTTCATGTGAAAGGTCCAATAGGTAGCTGCGGGAAAGCAAGGTAGCGAGGTTCTATCACGCTATGTAAGGGTGGAGTAAATCCTCTTCTCCTTGAGGGCACAGAATACAATAATGCAAAACTAGGCTTTTCAAGGCCAATCACTGCTGCTCAACAAGCCCGAAGGGGGTGGGGGTGGAGGGTTATTAGTAAGGAATGGATTTTCTGGTGGGTTTGTTTCGTGCCCTGCCGGCACTAAATCCCTGCGGATCACACCTGTGCCATGGTTAGCTGAGAAGGAGGAATGCACGCTTGTGGAACAACAAGTACTCAGTTAACGGGAAGACGGGTGAAATTGACCCACCCTGTTTCACCCCTCCGTCACGCCAGAGAAACAGAAACGTGAGAGTGGAGTGGCAGGCTCCAGGGACATGAGACTGCTACAGGTCCACTAGGATAAGGGTTGTGGCTTATCAGATGGAAAGTGCTATCAGAGTTAGACAAAACAAATCTGACACATTTACCGGATTCCGATACGGGATACTGGAGCCTCAGCAGCTTATCTTAAAACGAGACACCTTAGCCCTGCCTGAGTTAACACTTTGTTATTGTGCTTAATCCAACAGCTTGACACAGACTCTGACCTTGTGGGGGATAAGTGTGACAGCAATCAGGACATTGATGAAGATGGTCATCAGAACAACCTGGACAACTGCCCTTACATTCCCAATGCTAACCAGGCTGATCATGACAAGGATGGCAAAGGAGATGCTTGTGATTTTGATGATGACAATGATGGCATCCCTGATGAAAAAGACAACTGCAGACTGGCTTTCAACCCAGACCAGTTAGATTCTGATGGTTAGTGGGATGCATTTAAGGTCTTACTAAGTGGTTACCAGCCATTTTTTGTGCTGAGAGGCAATTTTGAGAAAATATGCTGAAAACAACGAATGCTCTTACACAGTAATGCATGTCACTTGTAATAATTCCACTTTAAAGCTGATTTGTTTGTTACTTTATTTTGCTGTGCTGAATAAGAGGTCACAGGTTTGCATGAATTGCAAGGTTTAAAATAAATTCCAGAAAAAAAAAAGGCAAAAGACATGTACATGTCAGTAGGGGTTCTTGATAATACTCTAATCTACAAAAGAGGGGCAATGCAGAAAAAGTATGGGAACCACTGCTCTAACGTATAGTCTTTAACAAAAGAAATTTGTCTCAACCCTTGATCTTTCTTCTATGTGTAGGTGATGGACGTGGCGATGCATGTAAAGATGACTTTGACCAGGACAATGTTCCAGACATCTATGATGTCTGCCCAGAGAACTTTGACATCAGCGAAACAGACTTCCGCAAGTTCCAGATGGTACCCCTGGACCCTAAAGGCACTTCGCAGATCGATCCCAACTGGGTTGTCCGGCATCAGGGAAAAGAACTGGTTCAGACAGTTAACTGTGACCCTGGCATTGCTGTTGGTATGTTTGAACATCAGAGTTTTGCTAGAAGAATATCACAATTAATAAGTGATAAAATTAAAAGGTTCTCGTTTGGTTTTAGGTTTTGACGAGTTCAATGCTGTGGACTTCAGTGGGACATTCTTCATCAACACAGAGCGAGATGACGACTATGCAGGATTTGTGTTTGGTTACCAGTCTAGCTCGCGCTTCTATGTGGTGATGTGGAAGCAGATTACTCAGACCTACTGGTCCAGCAAGCCCACTAAGGCACAGGGGTACTCAGGCCTGTCAATCAAAGTGGTCAACTCCACAACAGGACCAGGCGAACACCTAAGGAACGCTCTGTGGCACACTGGGGACACTCCAGGACAGGTAATTTAGACCAAATACGTGTGGATCCATTTCTACCATCTATTCTCTATCTCTTTGAGGAGCATTATGAGCTCATTTGGCTTATTGTATCTGCAGGTGCGCACAATGTGGCATGACCCTAAGAATGTCGGATGGAAGGATTTTACTGCCTACAGGTGGCATCTGACTCACAGACCAAGAACAGGACATATAAGGTATTGTCTAAAGGATTGATTCCGCTTTGAACAATTTTATGTATAACAGTGTATTTCCGTGTGCTAATAGATTTTTCTCACCAAATGTAGAGTTGTTATGTATGAAGGAAAGAAGATCATGGCAGATTCTGGAAGGATCTATGACAAAACCTACGCAGGTGGACGACTCGGGCTTTTCGTTTTCTCACAAGAGATGGTTTACTTCTCAGACCTCAAATATGAATGCAGAGGTACGGTGCGAGATGTTATGAAAGAATCCCTTGTTCAGTATTTTTAGTCCCAGTTCAGATACTTATTTGTCTTTTTTGGGGTTTGTTTTTCACAGATGCATAACTGCTTGGGCAGGACGCTTTTGGAGGAAGGCACCTTTCTGTATAAATGAGAACATGTATTCCGTGCAAAGTCAGTCCAGGGACAGATTTTCCACTGCATTTTTCCTCTGGTGGGCCAGCAAGCGGTCAGTTTCAAGGTAACCAGTGCTAGTTTGGACAGAGCCCAGTCGACTGGAGAATCAGGACCCCTCCACTAAGGGCAGGTAGAGCAGAAAATGGACTCAGTTGCTTTGCTGAATGGAAAAACCAGTCTCCTTGAAGGTGTGGGAAGGGCTCCTGTAGACAGTTTTGCACTTCAGAACCTGCTTTACTTTCCTTTTTCTCTCTTAAAGAATGGCAAATGATTGGCCAGTTGTTTGATTTTTAATCCTTTCACACTATGCTCATTCATTCTAAAACAGACGGCAACCTTCTTCAGAACTTAAACAGGGTAATGAGGCTTTATCTTGCTTGCAAATGCCTAATTAGCAGGGGCTACTGAGAGTGTATGATGGTGTACATGTGTATATAGAACGTCTCAAAAGCAGAGAAACAAAGTGTATGGGACTCGAGACAATATTTAAACTTTAGGACCTGCAAATAAAATTAAAGCATATACATTTTAAACATTCGTTAGTCTCCCATGCCATTTATGGGCATTATATAAACAGTACCTTCATATTTTAGCTCGTAAGTGCTGCATGTCTATGCGTTCAGGAGAACTTAAAATAAAGGACGCTCACACTGCTGACTGTAGCACGAGAATTGTAATGGTTAAAAATTGAATGTTTGAAACTGCAGTGCCTAAGTGTCCAAAATAATCCATATATGAGCTACTAGACGTTAGCCTCATAGCAGATATAAAGATTTTTCCCCGTTTGTTAATAAAGTCAAAGGAATTCAGTTCTTTCTACACAATCTATAACAGTGGCGACCCCCTAGCTGCCAGAGGGTTAAATTGCTGAGCAGAGTGTCAAACTGATTTCCAAATATGACAGGTGAGTAAGTGGCCAGAGTTTCCTCAGGGTGAGATGAGATCTTAGCAAAACATTTCGGATAACTAAGAAGGAAGCCATGTTGAAAGGGTTGGACAACGATGTTACGAGTTAATCCCTTTACAAGCTTTAGAGGCTACACACCAGGATTCAGACATTAAAATGAATAATTATTACAAACTGAAAAGCACTTGCAGACTATTAGAAGAGAAACTGGGCTCATTTGGACTATGGATTCTGTGTGAATTCTAAATGAATGCTTTTTTGTTTCCATTCCTAGTTGCTTGTGTGAAGAAAATGATTGGATGTAATTTATTACTCTATAATAGTAATAATTTATGTATAATAGAATAATATATTTGAGCATGATAACACCTAAGACAGAATTCAAGTGTGGCCTATTCGACCAGTTTCATAGATCCAGCAATAAGAATTCTTTGGAACAGTGCGTTTGACCTGTGTGCCTTTTCTATAGAGATAAAGGATACCGATACAAATATTACCTCAATACTGTTGTAACATTTGATCGAATAAAACAAATATTTTTTTGTAACATTAAAGAAAGCAAATTGGTCACCTGTTGCTACTGAAGCACAAGCTGTAAATAGTATTACATTCTTCCTCGTCCAGCCTCTGACCATCATAGTTAAGCGAGCAAAAACTTTTCAATGCTAGAGCTTCCAGTGTTTAGTACTTTTTTTAAAAGATAAATTATTGTACCATTTGTTGTCTGTAAGTCTTTCATATGAGAGCGCTTGTTCGTTGTGTGTGCGTGTGTCCGTATGTGTGCGTGCGTGCGTGTAGATGAGTGCTATTTAAATAATTTATCAGGAAATGCAGCCTCAGGGGGCATTTCCATCTGTATATGTTTTGCACACTGACGCGAGGATGTTCTTTGTTATTATTTTGTTGTTGTTATTATTTTTGTAAAATTAGCAATGCTTGTCTGTAAACATTTTTACCTAGGTGTACAATGCAAATGCTTTTTTTTTATCAATAGCAATTATTTTGGTACATATTTCAGAACAATAAACAGATGTTAAACCCAATGAAGTCTTTATTCAAAACTATATTTTGATACTGAACACAGACAATTATGAACGCATGCCCAGAATCATGTCCTCATCATATTGTTAGGAATCGTGCATTTTGAGAAAAGTTACCATTAAAGCCACAAATTAATAAAATAGACAAAGTTCAGCTCATGCAGAAAAGGGTGTGAAGGTCAGTGTTTTACTTAAGGTTTTTAAAAATTATTTTTTACAATGGAACAAAGCAGCTTTACAATTTTAGATTATCTTCTAATATCTAGGCTCAATCCCAAACTGAGCAAGCCTAGGGTGACAGTGGCAAGGAAAAACTCCCTAAATGTTATAAGGAAGAAACCTTGGGAGGACCAAGACTCAAAAAGCCATATCTAAGAAGTTTACTACTGCTCTGACAGTCACTAACACAGTTCCTATAGAGAATCACCATACTCCTTTGAAAGAGTAACTTCGTTGTCTTGCAGACAGAAATTAATCCTTTTATATATTTTTTTCAGCTTTATTTTCAGACTTTGCCTTACAACATTCAATAACAATAAAAAAGGCAGCAGTTCTGGAGATTAAACTAAAAATATGAAAAACTAGAAAAATATTGTTGTAAAAGTGGTCAGCCTCCTGATTTAATATTTTGTACACTCACCTTTTGCTTTATTTTCACCCATCAGTTTGTTTTGATATGTCTCTAGAGTATGGAATATTCGCCCATTCTTCCTTGCGGAATTGTTCAAGTTCAGTCAAATTTACATTTACATTTACAGCATTTAGCAGACGCCCTTATCCAGAGCGACTTACAATTGGTACAGTCTTACAATCCAAGCAATTGTGGGTTAAGGGTCTTGCTTGGCAGAGGTGGGATTTGAACCCTGGACCTTCTGGTCCATAGTCCAGTACCTTAACCACTAGGCTACCACAGTCCCTGGTGTGTGATGGACCGCTCTCTTCAAGTCCATCCATGGACTGGATTGACCGTCAGGGCTCTTCACCAATGATGTACACCTTACTTACTTTACCACTAATGTATTTTGGGTGGTTTGCTGTTTGTTTTTCACCAAACATAGTGCTTGAACTCCAGTGCAAAAAATTCAATATTGTCTCATCTGACCATTAAAGGTTTTGGCACATGGCATCAGACTCAAAAAGACTCAGTTTGGTACTTTTTCACAAGTACTATGTCTCCTGAAGCCCTTGTGAAAGCACCTTTACAAGCCTGGTGTGTGATTTGAAAGGCAAATGGTTGTACTGAGGCAAGGTTATAATACTCCAAGGGTATCACCACATATACAAACCATGTATTTTACTAATGAAATGGTAATGCAGATATGCACTATTTAATGACCACATTACAGAAATTGACAGGATATTACCATAGTCACATAGTCTTTAATGTAGATATAAAGAGTATTTTCACAAGAAAGCTGCATGCAAATGATACAAAAATACATCAGAGAAACTGCAGAAACCATGAGTGGAATGCGACCATCCACACAGCATCCAAAGCCTAAACTATTAAACATATCACTTCTTCCAGGAAAAAACCATGCTTCTTCAGTTACTAGGACAAGTTAACTATCACACACTGTAGATCCAAAATATAAATGCACACGATGGAATATAAACATAAATATACATACCTCATTGGCTGCACACTGAGTTCACTTGAAGAAACACATTTCCAAAACAGTCAGTGCAGTATCAACTTTTAAACACTATAAAACTTTAAATAGGTAAATCCAGCATGGCGCTGCTAGTAGTTACAGCAGTCAAATGACCGGCAGTCGGTACTTAAGTGTAGCTTCTACACATTTCACGTCTCTGCTTATGTCCGTGTCCTAAAAGTGTCTGTGCGCAACACAGGCCATAATGTAGTTCCTACTTAAGCACATAACTAATGCAAAGTAAATCAATATTCAGGAAAATAAATTAAATTAAAAAGTAAACAAAACATAAAGGTATGACATAAATCATATGTATGGCAGTACAAATAACAAATACACATGGTAATCTTTTTTATTTATTTATTTATTTTTGACCAGCCGTTTATGGCTACAAGGTCTGAAGTTAAGACAGATTTCCTATTACAAATTGTTAGAATTTTTAAGACTCAGACGTTAAAGCGAACTGACATTGATCGGATGGTTGTTAAATGGCACTTACCTGTAATTGATCAGAATTTTTATTTTCACTTTGAATGGTGAAATATGAGTAAAGGCATTTGAATCTGACAGAGCATGATGACTTTCTATAGTCACTAATACACAAATGATTAAATACTGAATATACAGGCAAATGCTTGCCACTGCTACTCGTAGGAAGAAAATAAATGGGGTAGAGACAGAGTTATGGATAAGGTTACTAAATATGTTCATTTGATGTCCTAATGTACGTAAGAAGAATCAAGTTATACAGTATATAGTTATAACTGACTTGTGCAGCACAAAGCCAAGTCTGAACACCAAATAAATGAGGTGTCAGTGACGAGAAAAAAAACCCTAAAAAAAAGAACATCCAGCCCTTGACAACTAGATTAAGGTCTTAAGAGTCCTTGTCTAAAGTAACAGCAATGATACCTGAGGAGAACACTTAAGCATTTAAGTTATTTATGTAACCTGTAACATGTAATTAAACTAAGAACAGCTTTCTACATGTTCTCTACACGTGGACTATGCTTCCTTGTTTTTATTTGTATTTAAAGTTTAATCTACCATAAAATAATCTGCCCAAAGGGTGCATAGAAATCCAAAAAAAGGATAAGCCTAACCCTAACCCTGGGGAATGCATTGCTTGTCATAGAACAAGAGCTAAAAATAACCTACATTGTTCCAAATGCTCAACTGCTCTTATAGTTGATTAGTTGTCTCAGGTGTATTCTGCTTGGTTGGAATACAAACATGCAACCACAATGGCTCTTTGAGGATAATGAAATTGTCTGGAGGAACCTATAATGACAAATTAGTATAACCAGTATATAACTGTACCCCTGAAACAAAATACACTCACTGATCACTATATTAGGTACACCTGTACTCAGGACCAGCAGAGATCATGTACTATTTGGGTGGTGGATCATTCTCAGCACTGCAGTGACTCTGACGTGATGATGTTGTGTTAGTGTGTGTTGTGCTGATATGATCAGACACAGCAGTGCTGGAATAAAAATTGTCCACCAGCCAAAATTGTCCAGCCACCAGAGCCCTGTAGGCAGCATCTTGTGAGCACTGATGATGGATTATTGGATACCTGACCATCACAAACTGTGCAATAACAGATCAGAGAACTACTGTCTCTGACTTTACATCTCAAAGCAGTTTTTTACTGATTTGCACTCATGTTTAACCACTTAAAAGTGTACTTTTCTAATGTCTTCTGTAGTGGACATTCGGACTTACTTTTTGATCTGATGCAGAACGGAAACACAAAATACATAAAGAAAATTACTATACCATGTCCCATTGTCCCTTACAGTGGTGCTTGAAAGTTTGTGAACCCTTTAGAATGTTCAATATTTCTGCATAAATATGACCTAAAACATCATCAGATTTTCACACAAGTCCTGAAAGTAGATAAAGAGAATCCAGTTAAACAAATGAGACAAAAAAAATTCTACTTGTAATTTATTTTATTGAAGAAAATGATCAAAATATTACATATTATTGAGTGGCGAAGTTATGTGAACCTTTGCTTTCAGTATCTGCTGTGACCCCCCCCCCCCCCCCCCTCCTGTGCAGCAATAACTGCAACTACACATTTTCCAGTAGCTGTTGATCAGTCCTGCACACCGGCTTGGAGGAATTTTTAGCCCATTCCTGCGTACAGAACAGCTTCAACTCTGGGATGTTGGTCGGTTTTCCTCACATTCGCTGTGCTCGCTTCAGGTCCTTCCACAACATTTTGATTGGATTAAGGTCAGGACTTTGACTTGGCCATTCCAAAACATTAACTCTATTGTTCTTTAACCATTCTTTGGTAGAACGACTTGTGTGCTTAGGGTCGTTTGTCTTGCTGCATGATCCACCTTCTCTTGAGATTCAGTTTCATGGACAGATGTCCTGACATTTTCCTTTACAATTCTCTGATATCATTCAGAATTAATTGTTCCATCAATGATGGCAAGCTGTCCTGGATCAGATACAGCAAAACAGGCCCAAACCATGATCCTATACTTCCCCACCAACATGTTTCACAGATGGGAGGATAAGGTTCTTATGCTGGAATGCAGCGTTTCTTTTTCTCCAAACATAATGCTTTTCTTTTAAACCAAAAAGTTCTATTTCACTCTCCATCCATCCACAAAATATTTTTTCCAATAGCCTTCTGGCTTGTCCACGTGATCTTTAGCAAACTGCAGACGAGCAGCAATGTTTTTTTTGGAGAGCAGTAGCTTTTCTCCTTGCAACCCTGCCATGCACACCATTGTTGTTCAGTGTTCTTCTGATGGGGGACTCATGAACATTAACATTAGCCAAGGTGAGAGAGGCCTTCAGTTGCTTAGAAGTTACCCTGGGCTCCTTTGTGACCTCTCGTCAACTATTACAACGCCTTGCTCTTGGAGTGATCTTTGTTTGGTCGAAACCACTCCTGGGGAGGATAACAATGGTCTTGAATTTTCCTCCATTTGTACACAATCTGTCTGACTGTGGATTGGTGGAGCCCAAACCCTTTAGAGATGTTTTTGTAACGATTTCTAGCCTGATGAGAAAAAAAAAATCAACAACTCTTGTTTTGAGATCCTCAGAAATCTCCTTTGCTACGATGCCCCTTCTACAAACATGTGTTGTGAAGAGCAGACTTTGATAGATCCCTGTTTCTTTAAAATAAAACAGCCCACTCACACCTGATTGTCATCCCACTGATTGAAAACGCCTATCTCTAATTTCACCTTCAAATCAACTGCTAATCCTAGAGGTTCACATACTTTTGCCACTCACTAATATGTAATATTGGAGCATTTTTCTCAATAAGTAAATGACCAAGTAAAATATTTTTGTTTCATGTGTTTAACTGGGTTCTCTTTATCTACTTTTATGACTTGTGTTAAAATCTGATGATGTCTTAGGTCATGTTTATGCAGAAATATAGAAAATTCTAAAGAGTTCACAAACTTTCAAGCATCACTGTACCCCTTCTACTCCTGCTCCTTCTACACATATAATGGCATCTCTGACATACAGTATTGCAAAGATTCCTGTCCAGGACACATGCCCCGTGTTCTAGGCACTTGAGCGACACTGACCAGGAATAAGAAGATTAAAATGTGAAAAAAATTAAAGTAGCATTTTCCTAACATCCATCAAGTCAAGATTCATCAGACTGCCTGATGTGAGAAAATGTTTCCACTGGTCCAGGGTCCAAGTGAATGTGCTTTTCACCAATGCACATGTTAATCTTTGGCTTGCATGTGACTGCTCAGAACTGGAAAGCCAATACATTAAGCTCTTGATGACAAGCTTTTGTGTGTTATTGCTTCCAGTGGTCCTCTGAAACAGTCTGAGCTGCTGTTGCTGCTACTTTTACAGTTCACCAGGGCACATCCAGCGGGAGAGAGATTTAACAAAATGACTTATGACTTCTTGTGGAAGTGTCATTTTGAAAGTCACTGAGTTCTTCAGTATGACCCCGTGTTTCTCTATGGAGTTTCAAGGCTGCATGCTTAATTCTATGCATCTGTTTGGACTGCAATGGGTGCAGTCCAAAGAGCCACACCTACTAATTAAAATTACTTTTAACTATGGGAACTGTCACTGCACTTTGGGGACACAGTCCAACATGTTTTATTCAGCACACATTCAAATTCAGTTCCTTTATGAAAGTACAGTCTAACCTCATTGTTTTGCCAAACTCATATCTGGCCACCTGTGATGGCACGACAAAATTCCCTCCATGCATTTTACTTCTGCCAACCTACCCTCTCGCCCTTTCCATGCTTAAAATGTGACAAATACTGAGAGCAGTTGGCAAATTTGTGGTGTCGGAATGCGCATGCGCAGAGGCCTTATTTGAACCCAGCAACACAAGTAAGTTATACATTTTTGTTAGCTTATACCAGCGATTCTAAAGATACATTTTACACATTCATTTCTCTTTCAGTTTTGGATATATAGGTTTCTCCCCATTCAAAGAGATAGAAGTCTGGTTTAGTATGACTGGAAATAACTGCCCGGTGGCGTTAACAAGATGGCGTCAAAGTGCACAGATTTATCTTACAGTGATTTTGCTGTTATTCATCACAGACTGGACTTCAAGCACTTCACATCACAGAAACTATCGTCAACAACAAACTAAATTTGCGTAAATTAATAGAAACTGCAAATGTACATTGTAAATATGATTGCATGATCATAAGGGCTGCTCAGTAAAGCACATTATGTCAGCAGCAGGTATGAATGTCACTTTGTCTATTTTTTTGTAATCTTGTTAAGTCGCCAAACTCACCTCTCTCCAAAAATAGCCATGAAACAGACGTGGGTGATATAACGAGTCTAGACTGCATAATGGCTAATTCTCAGTTACAGTTTACCAGGTTGATATACTGTAACTAAGGCATTCAGGCAGACTTTCTGAGATTTGTTTTTGCCCATGGTAGAAACTTTTATTTCATACTAATAACACCAAATAAAACATTTGTATAATAAACCCATTTCATTGAGGGGAAAGTGATCTATCCACAGTCGACTGCTGTGAAATCCTCTTCTCCATGACAGCCAACCCAATGTGGACAACTAATGTAAACTGTCTGTGGCGAAGAAGGAAGCAAAAGACTGATCATTGACGTGCTGGCATGAGATGAGAGGGCATGCTCAAGTTAAAAGGATGTAGCCCTAGCTTTTAATTTCCTGCAGCAAGCAAGTTTGGTGCCTTCTGTTCAACGTATGGTTAAGGAGAAGCCTGTAATTTATGCAAACCCCTCAGCTGTATTAGCTACAGTAATGATGGATTTACCATACACAAAACATGTCTACAGTCAATTACTGTTCAGTCTTCAGCAATAAAAAAGTAATATGTTAAATGTTGACAATACTTTACTATCAATAAATCATTAATATCCATACACCAGAACCAGCCTGCTACATCAGCCATTTCCCCGTTAAACCTACACCAATGCAAGGTTGGACAACTCAACTAACGCAGGTGCCCCAGAACAAAGCTATTATTGTTGTCCTTAACTTATAGGAACACTCAAATTTTTTTAGGTAACACTGCAATTGAAGATAACCTACCTTATGCCAACACTTACGAATCACACATTAAGCCTCCTGATATGGAGTCTGGACAGGATCATACGAAAGCGCTACAACTTATCAGTATTTTTTTTTTCTTTATTACGTGCTTTGGGGACAACTGACAAAAGTAGGCAATCATTCATTGATTTTCTTAAGCACTTAATCCTGATCAGGGTAATGGGAGAGCCAGTGGCTAGCCGGCAGCTAGGGCAACAACCCTTGACAGGGTGCCTAGTGGCTTTCACAGTTTACCAAATTTTTCATTTGGTATAATATGTAACTCTAGTCCATTACTTTTGGTGGCTCAATGGCTCTCAAGTAACATGGTAGCCATTCAGAACTGTAAAATATGACCTTACACACATTTTAATTTTTACATTTAGCCATTTGGCGGATGCTGTTATCCAGATAGTCTTAAACTGAGACAATCGTACAAAAGGTACAATCCAAGAAATTGTGGAGTAACAGAATCCTCAACTGCCCAACAGAGGCAGATTGGCATTACTGAAACTTGAACCTTCTGGTCAGTAATCCTGTATGCTTACCGCACCAGTACCTTCTGGCACCAGTTCCAGTCCTCATGCCGAGCTCTTCTTTCGTCACCAGTTCTAGATCCCATACCTTTACTCAGACTACATCAGAGGACCCTAACTCTCCATTCCCTTTTCAGTTATATTTTTCTGTGTATTTAAACTATTATTACAAATTTATTATTTAGGATATTGTGTTTATTTTTTACACATCTAAGCTGCCCAAGGCATTGGGGTCTAAATTTGAATCCTATAGAGAAAAGTTGGTCTTGCATGAAACACAAACTAATTGGGAAACATTTTTCAGCTAATCGCTTGAAGCCAGTATACCACTGAATGGAACAAGACTGAGTCTTTGTCACGCCCCCATCAAGCGCCGCTCCCGACACACGCAATCTGCCACGCTCATCCTCACCAGTCTACTGATCACCTGCACCTGATCCCACTTCCTACCACCTTCCGCTAACACACATATACCACCACTCAGTCACACTCACGCCGCTACACAAAAAGGTACCTACCTGCTCTAGTAGCTCCTGCATCCCCATTGCAGTTCTATTATCAAATAAAAGCCTTCTGTTTGTACTCCACTGCCTGCGTCTGTCTCCTACCTTCCATCGGCGTTACAGTTTGTGTAGCCTAAAACATGGAGACAGCGGCTAGTGGTCCCGACCTCGCCTCAACCACAGCGGAGCAACTCGCCGAGCTCCGCTCCCAGATTCAGGAAGTAGCTCAAGCGGTTTCCCTGCTGGCGGATAACCAACGCTCCCTCAACGCGCTAGTCCCCTCTGTCAGTGATCTCTCTCAGCACGTGTTATAGCTAACGCCACCCGCCGCCGCTCCCGCGGTGCCTCCGGCCTCAGTTCCGCTTCCTTCCAGCCCACCGAGGCTCCCACAGTCCGCTTACAGAATCGCCCTGCCTGGTCAATACGACGGCGATCCGGAGCGCTGTGAAGGCTTCCTCCTTCAGTGTGAGCTCTACTTCACTCACTCGCCACCGGAATCCGACGCGGCCCGCATCGCCCTGGTGGTTTCCCTCCTCTCCGGTCGAGCCTTGGATTGGGCCACCGCCATCTGGAACCAACAAGGTGAGGAAGCCAGCAGTTACGGTCGCTTTCTGACCGCTTTCCGCGCGGTCTTCCAGCATCCTCACGAGGGACGCACCACCGGTGAAATCCTGCTCACTCTATGCCAGGGCCGTCGCCCTGCCGCCGACTATGCCCTTCACTTCCGCACCCTGGCGGCACAAAGTGGATGGAACACTCCTGCTCTTCTCTCCGCCTTCCACCAAGGTCTGCGTCCCGATCTCAGGAGAGAACTGGCCGGGCGTGACCTCAACCTATCCCTGGAGGAGCTTATCACTCTCACCATCCGTCTCGACCAACTTCTCGCTCCCCGGACGACCTCCGCACCTCGTCCCGCTCCACGGGCCTCTCCTTCTGCCTCTCGTGATCCCTCGCCTCCTGCTGAGCCCATGGAGATTGCATCTGTCCTCCGAGGAACGCCGCCGCCGCTTCGAGCAGGGTCTCTGCTGTTATTGCGGTTCTGATCGCCATCTCCATCCTGCCTGTGACCTCGCTCCACTCACTGGGTCAGACCA